>OZ017802.1:9360751-9664901 GCA_963969395.1 Pseudoscleropodium purum
TGTCATTTTTTTGAGGTTTCTACTTCATGAGCAAGGAATGTGTGCCTTTCTATAAATTTTCAAATTTAGACAATCTTCTTTTACCTTGTAATGCACCAATGACATCAACATTGTATCATAATGAGAAAGCATGTGCAACCATATTCTTAAGGATTTCCAATGTAATTCAAAAACAATTATTGGTAAAGATGAGGGAATTCAAATATATTAGATTGATGATTGATGAGTCTATATACATTTTAGTTAGAAGATATCTTTATTGTCTTTGTTACATTCTAAAAGCCAAGTATCCTTGTAACTTAATTCTTGAGTTGATGGAAAGAAGAATTCAAAGATCATGTTATGTTGTCTCATAGATGCATGCTATGAAGATATAGGGGCTAGAGATCTTGAAGTGCTTTGGATTTGGGTCTAATTGAGCAATTACAATTATAGAAAAACATATGGCTTCTACCTATTGTATAGTTCATCAAATTAACTTAGCTAATCTTGAGGCTTCAAAAAGTGTATCTTGTAAAAATATGTCTGTGTAGATTCTATGTTGAATATTTTGGTTGGTTTATTTAAGAAAATCTGTGTCAAAAAAACAGTCCCTTCAAGACATCTTGAATAAACTAAATGATGCTCAAAAAATCCCTAAAAAATATTATAAATTTTTTTGGTTTTTTTGGTGGCAAGTTGTGACCACATTATACAACTCTTTGGAATCTATACCTATCTCTTTGCATAATATTCTTCCCTCTCATGACAATGGATCTACTCCCTTGTTGTCTAGTAAATTGATCAACTTCAACTTCATATATCTTTTGTACATCTTCACTAACATTTTGCATTTGTTGTCTAAGTTGTCCAAAATCTTTTAAAATAGACTTGTTGACATTTAGTCTATAGGGTTTATTGTAAAGATAGAAATTGCTTCAATTAGTTTGTATTTTCTTGTTGATTCTTGTGATTTGTATTAGGACACATTCAACCCTAATATAGGTTTTATTGTGATAATTGAATTTGTACCCTCATTTAGTTACCTTCATTACTTATATAGCAAAATTTAGGGGTTCAATTTTTATATGTTGAAATGACTAGAGACCTTTCAAGGGTTGATTTTGAGGTTGCAATATCATTTCAAAAGTCATATACTAAGGTAGTATGTAAGGCTTTGTATACTAAGTTTGATAACAATGATGTGATTGTTGCATTTAAAATTTTTAATTCCATTTACATGATTCAAAAGGCAATTTGAATTGAGTTATTGGGGTATTCTGCAAATGGATATTCTTTTGTAGTAGTATGCACATGGAAAAAAGGTAGGAGGAAATTTTTTACCTCGATTGGTGGATCCTATAGTTTATAAACAATAATTCTTTGCTTTTAAACTACAAAGGGTCATTGAGTAGATGGAGAGGACATTTGGATTTTCATTGTTGTGCACAATTCCATAAAGATTTTGGATCGAAATCACATAATAACTTGCAAAGGTAGTTGAAGATATACATGAAGAAAGTAAAAATCTTGAACTCTAAATTCTTTTAATATTTTGCAACCTCCTCTAAACTACTCTCAGTTCAATATTGGACAAGTTGGGTGGATCCTTGACCTTCAATTGTTGAAGGGCCATGCTAAATTCAAATCCTACCAATGCAAGTTTTTAATAAAATGTGGAGTTTAGTTTCGAAACCAATATGTGTTTGAATGATGAGGATTGTAGCCTTTACAAATTTGAAGTTGAAGGAAAGTGGCTCATGAGAATTTGATACTAGATGAAAGTAACCGGGAGATTTTTATAAGGAAAAAATGCAATTGATGCCCTTGAAAAAAAATCCAACTCCTACCAAGAAGAAGCAAAATATCGAGGTAAACTCCAATGTTGATTGGAGGCCATTGTACACGCAACTAATTGCTAGTTAAAGTTGGACCAAATTTATCATTTGAATTCAAAGACATGTGCACAAATAAATTCAAAATTTCAATTATTTGTCTACTTTTGGGCTCATAGAAATCATAAATTTCCTACCCAAAAAATATGTCTTACTAAATAGTAGGATCTTTACAATTCATGTGGACTTCAACAAACCATTAAGTGCCATACAAATGCATTTTTAAATCGTCTTTTAAAAGACTCAAACCATTCACTACAAGCATTATTATTTTGCCACTATGTTGCTTTATGTGTAATATTGAAGATGGTTCGAGATCATACTACCATAGCCTAAAATAACCCTCAACACATTTGTCAAATAATTATCTATAATTAGAAGGATTGGTTCACTTATTCATTTTTTTTAATTTATAAGTTATTTAGCAACTATGAAATATTTTTTCTTGACTTTCATCATTCCTTCAATTAATTTTGGAATGGTTTTCTTTAAATGAATTTGGATGTCATAGGATCAAGTTGTACAATTACCTTTCCAACATTTTGACTTTCTTCATGTTCAATTTTCTTTGAAGTTAGCAAAGTGTCTTACTAATTTCCAAAACCATTTGGCTTCAAAAATTTTAATTATTTTTCAACAAAGGTGACCTCAAGCTACAATAATAATTCTTCCAATAAAATCCTATTTAATAAAATTGGGGATAAACTTTTGGAGATACTTCTACTTTAGATAGTGAGATACAAGCAAGTGACCCAAACTTTTGACGTTCATGAAGATTTCGCATAAAGATCTCTGCAGTAAATAGTGCTCTCTCAGATGCTGCCACGTAACCCAGTGCACTTGTCTGCCAGTTGGCACAAGATAGTCCATGCTTATACACGGCAGCTGTTGAACCCCTCAGAAAGCTCACATACTTACAACAGACAACCCAAAATTCCTAGTTAGAGAATCCCTCACGAAACTGTTTCTGGAAGACATCTCCAGGTATTGCCACAGTCGAGAGTCAAGTTAAGTAGGAAAGAGTATCTGCAGGAATTGAAGGAACAGAAAGAGATCTGTAGGAATTACAGCAACAGGGAAGAGCTCCACAGGAATTGCAGCGACAGGGAAGAGCTCTATAGGAATTGCGGCAACAGGGACGAGCTCTGCAGAAATTGCAAAAGTAGAGAAGAGGATCTGAGTTTCTGTGAGTTCGAGAGCTCGGCTATGGCGAACCGGAAGGAAGAACGAAAGGGCAACATGCTGGCCACGGCAGTAATTGGAGCGGCAGGGCTTGCTCTCGGCTGGGCGGCGTTGGAGCTCGGATTGGGAGGCATCCTCAATCCGGGTCGCGAAGCCATGGACAAGTCGTTGCAGCCCAAAGAGGTGGAGATGGAGGACCCCGCGGTGCTCTTGGTGGAGCAAGTAGCCAATGAAGCCAAGGCGAAAGACTCCGGAACCAAATCCCAAGACGAAGAAGATGAGATTGTGGAATCTATTGACCAGAAGGACCAGAACGTGAATTGCAAATAGGGTTTCTCGGAGTTTTGGACACCGAGCCCTTGAGGTATCGGTTCTAGGGTTTTCTTTCCAGGGAGTTTGTGGCAGTGCAGGGTCGGTTTGGTCTCAGGATGTGTTGCACAGGCTTTGTCTTGAGAATTGTATAGAGTTTTGGAGACCAAGCCTGGAAGGTACCATTTTAGGGTTCGCTTTCCGGTAGTTTATAGTAGTGCAATGACTCCGGATATGTTGCACATATTTGTCTTGAGTATTTTATGTAGAATTTTGGGGACGAAGCCCTTGAGGTATCGACTTTAGATTTCTCTTCCCGGGGAGTTTGTGGCAGTGCAGGGTAGGTTTGGGCTCAGGATGTGTTTCACATGTTTTGTCTTGAGAATTTGTATAGAGTTTGGGAGACCAAGCCTGGAAAGTATCATTTTAGGGTTTGCTTTCCGGTGTTTTATAGCAGTGGATTATTTAGTTATGGCTCTGGATATCTTAGGCGTGTTTTGTAAAGAGAACTTTGTGGAGAGGAGCATACTTGTATCATAACATTCTTGAGTCAATTGGAAGGCCATCTTTCTGGAAAGAAACCAACAGTGAGAGCCACAAGAATAGAGGAGTTGGCTTGCAAGAGAGCAGTTTAGAATCGCCTTCAATTCCTTAATTCTACAGAGTGTAAGTACTTTAGGGTTTGAGGACAGTCATAGTACAGCATACTATAAGACTCTGAGAGAAGCTTTGTTGATATGATCTTTTCTAGACAGGTCTAAATGCAAGCTTGACGAGTGCTTTGAATTTAGATCAATGTTTAAATACACGAAAGTGTGTGATTTTAAAGCTTTTAAGGCTTGGGATTCCTGCAGTTTATTTTTTATTTATTTTTTAAACAAATGAAGGTGATTTCATTGCAGCTTTTTCTGCAGTTTATAGAGTTTGATGTTATGCATGTTAAGCCCTTGGTAGTGTGACTTTTGACAGGCTTTTCCCAGTGGGGGAACTGAAGTCTTTGGATGCATGTGAGGATCATATCTAGTTATGTAATTGCAAAAAACTGTAAAACTGAAGTGAAGATTATAACAAAAGCTGTTGCGAAAGATGAACTGCCTCATTGGCTTCAGAGTCTAATGACCTGACCACTACAGGACTCTCTTAAGTGTGCAAGCCTGAGAGAGGATATCCTCCTCCATTCATATAGTATATGGAGTAAGTTTGCTTCTAAATTTTATAGAAACCCACCGTTGATCTTCTTTGTCTAAGGTAGCAGCACCCATAATCATTCTGTGTACCCAAAATCGTTACCTCTGAAATCTTGGAAAAAGCTTCAGAAGTGAATAGATGTGATTACAAGGATGTACTACATCTGAAAATGAGACCCTAGTGTTAATATTAGATGCACTTGTAGCTAGTAGAGTTAAAGGCATTTTTTTAGAAAAAAATATTTTTGCAGTATTAGCAACTGAAAATCATGAATTTTCAAACCAAAAAATATAATTTTTGGACAAGGTGTCTAATTCCTATGAATTTTCAAAGTAGAACTCACAAGGGCATCCTAAACCGCACTCTAGTAAATTTACCTTGATTCTCACAACAAAATCTAAAAAATTCAAAGCCTAACAATCACAATTAAGAATGGATGATGGTTTCAAGGTGCTCTTGGAGACAATTTAAGGACACTCAACTAGCTAGTTATGGGTACAGTGATAGTTATGGATGTTGCTACCTTAATACATTCGAAAGTGCACATGAATTATTTTTCCCTTGCAGAGACGGTCCAACATTTTGTTAAGTGTCTATTAATAAAGATCATATTCAAAAACCTTAAATTCTCGATTATAAGTGTTACTACCTTATCGTGAGTTCATCACCCTCTCTAATCCTTCAAAGGATGTGAAGCAATGTATGGCAAGACTAGCTAATGCTTAAGAATTTCCACCATTGAAAGTGTTGAAATTTGGGTTTTAGTTTACAAGACAACTTTAAATTTGTTTTTGTTGAACTTTGATTGATTACTTTGTGAATGGAATTTTCTCTAGTACACTGAAGCCACCAATGTCACCAATGAAATATTTTAGAGATTGACAATATAAGTAGAATGGAAAGAGGCTTGAAATGAAAGGCATTCCTATAATTCTTTGTTTAATAATTGGTTGAAGGATGAAAACAACAAAAAATGTTGAAATATCATTTAATGATTTTGAACTGCAATTGATTTATTTGAATATTTTCATTGACCAATAATTAAAACAGGGATGACATTTATTTGTTTTGAAATATTTTCATCAATGAAGTTCACATTAAAATGCAATTAAAGTCTATATATCCAAATGAAAATTAGAACTCCAAAGAACCCTAGGACCTCAAATATGGACCAAACTTTGAAGGCACAAAAAATTGATGATCACGTAGAATTCAACATTTGGATGTTAGAAGAGCAATAAATATAATGAGAAACTTTGTATCATAAGCTCTTCATAGATTGAAAGTTGTATTGGTATGCCCAAATATATTGTTGTACTAAGATTTTTTGTTTGGGAATATTTTGCTAATTCAATGTTTAATTTTTTTAATCAATCCCTCTTGGGTTGTTTGACTAAAGATTAGAACCACAAAATGATTCCTTTTGTCTTTGTTAATTTCAATTTTGAAGAGTTGTTTTGAATCTTCTAATTTATGAAGTCAACCTCATGAAAAATCATTAAAGTCGTATTTTTTTAATCAACCTACTAGAAAGCAATAGCTTCAATGAGACCACACTTCATATAGTACTTGTAGCACATGAGATTATAAAGGTTGTAGAATTGGATTTGATAATTGTCTACTTGTATAAAACCAAAGGGTTAATCCCTAAAGGACTACAAGGCCACCACATGGCTTTTACAACTACATTTAAAGAAAATTCAATATGCTAACTTCACTACTAGCTTTTGAATAATAAAGAGATCCTAGATGATTTTTTTTTCCATAGATTTCGTGGTATAATCTAATTGAGAAATGATTAAGTATGCAGTTTCACTTCATATCTTTTATTCTATAGCTCAAAATTATTTGAAAAGAAAATTACGCATCGATACCATGATGATGTTTACGCAAGAAAAAAAATCAGATTTCTTGGAGCACTTTTGAGCATTCCAATTTCAACATTCCCATTTTAGGGTATGTTCAAAGTATTTTGTAATCAAATATCTTTGATCAATCTTATCAATGATGGCATTTTCTCAAAAATCATGTGATTTCATTGATCTTTTTTTCCTAAGAAAGCTACACAAGTCTTCTTTCATTTCAACAATAGCAATCATCAAAATTGTTCTACACAAATGAGGAATTATGCTTGTTACAAGAGCTTGTTAAGATAACAAGAGCTATGCTTAAAAAAACCCGGTTCTTTTGGGGTTAAGAACCGAAGGGGTTGGAAGAACTTGTACATGAAGTGTTCTTCACTTGGAGATAGATAAGGTAAACAAGCCTATGACAAGAAGGATATTGGTTTGCTCTATCAGCATTGTTGAAAAAATTAAAATTTTATATAAAGACAAATGTGAGAAATGGGGAGAACAATTGAAATTTTATTTTTTTGACAAAATACGAATTTGTTATGAATTTTAGAAGTGTGCTACCCAATTGGACTAAAAGAGTCTCTAGACTATCCCAAATCCAATAAAAGGTGTATTCATGATGGTCATCTTATTCACCTAAAGTAGTTATGAAAATTCATAATACAGACACAACATGAAGACCTAAAAAAATCCACTTTTTCTTATAAATTTACACTCAAAAAGTGCAAATTCCTACTACACTCATTAGTCGCTCTATCACCATCATCCAAAACATTGATTATGGCTACTAGTCCAATCCAATGTAATCCAAATTCCATTTATTGAAAAAAGTTTGTCATAGATTGATGCAAGACTTTAATGGGGTCATTTTCTAGGTGTTTATGAGGAAGTTGATTTATCCTACAAAGTCCCATTTTTTTCTTTCATTAGTCTCATTTTGGTTGCACTCTTACAATGAGCTCATTTCAAGGTCAAATTAGACGAGATGGACAATTTACAATCTACTATATTTATATTTTTTTAACCCAATAGCAATTTATTGAATATTTGAAGTTCTTTTTATTGTCTTATAATTTATAGATAATAGTGATTTTAACCAAGGCTAGTCACTTTATAATGATGCCTTGATGCAATAGAAGTGTCTTCTTTGTAATTGATCTAGCCTAAAACATTTTCACTTTTATAAAATAAAACCATTATTGACCTACTCTTCATTCAAGTGAGTTTGAAACTTTTAGATACTCTACTTCTAGTATCACCTACATAGAATAACCAAAAACAATATAGTTGATGCTACTAGTTGATCAAAACTTAGTAGTGTCATATGAGTGAATATGGTTCTAAAATGACTATATTCTTATTTGTGTTACTATCATTCTTTTTTAATATTACACCAAAATTGCTTACTTTATAATAAATGATTTTTTAATCCAATAGTATATTTGATTTAATTGATTTAGTCTCAGGACTAAATGAGAGGAATAAAAGCTTTGAATGAATACTATGTAAATCAACAAATAGCTTATATATAGGAGCTTTAAACTTTGAACATTTTATTTTTCCTATGTGATGTTCCAAACTTATCCATCTAGTGATAACACTCTCACATGGTTTTCAATATTGCATTAAACTTGCAAGATAGTATATTACACACTAAGTTGGAAAATACCAATACTATAAGGGCCAAAACTATTCCACTCATTTTCTTTTGATCCCTATAGTCCCATTGTCCTCTCAAGGGACAAAATGAATTTTAGATAGGCTCCTTTGGTCTCAATATTTAGTTTGATTTTTTGAAACTTTTTGCAAATACATAAAAACACATTAGCTTTTGCGAATATGATTTTATTCCAATTGGTGCCTCAAAGCAAAAGTTACCGCACAATAATCCCAAAAATTATTTTGGCGAGTTGAAAAAAAACTCACAAAAACTTAAAGTAGAAAAATTTTAAATTTTATCCTTGCAAGTTGAATTTTTATCTAGGTGGGAAAGTTTGATTGAACTAGTGATGTGAAAATTATAGACAATCTTCTTCTTTGGGCAACTAGAGCATCTTAAAAAAATACTTAAAGGATTCATTTTTGAATTCAATTTCTACAATGAAAAAAGAAGAAGCTAGAATTTCTTGCTAGAAAAATCTTATTGGGATTAGTGTGTTTTGATTTCATCTTAGAGCTATTATGGTTTAGTTTTTACTTC
The DNA here is from genome assembly GCA_963969395.1 of Pseudoscleropodium purum. Taxonomy (NCBI): domain Eukaryota; kingdom Viridiplantae; phylum Streptophyta; class Bryopsida; order Hypnales; family Brachytheciaceae; genus Pseudoscleropodium; species Pseudoscleropodium purum. The sequence goes on from OZ017802.1 coordinate 9,369,361, forward strand.
AATCTTGAATGTACGTCTACTTAATAATTTATTAATGAATGAAAATTAAGTATTTTTCTTATTTAAAAAAATTTCTACCTTCAACTCAATTCTTCAATATTAAAAAATAGAAATCCACAATGATTAGAGCAAAATTTTAGACTAACAAGATTCAAAGTCAAAATATCTAGTTAAGTGAGGTGCAAAAAAAATATTTTATTCTTCACTTTAAATGCAAGTATCTTTCAATCTACACAATTAAAGTTTTTGATATTTCTTATTCACATTTTTACATTGATCTAATGCAAGATCCTATGGTTTAATATGCAAAAAAAAAATTAATAATTTTTAAAGTCTTTTTGCAATAGTTATGGCAATTTTAAGTGTTTTTTGATGGGTAAAAGACCTTAGGACTTTAACAATTTAATAAGACCCTATTCAAACTTCATCACATTCATTGTTGATGCAAAGCATCTCTATTTTCAATCTACAACCAAGAAATGTTGTAGTGTTATGAAAGTTATGATAGTTCTCATCAACTTGCCATCTTCAAGACTTATTTATGGTATGTACATGTGTGTTGAGAGATCCAAGTGTACTTGATTGTACGAATTTATTTGAAGGTGATACATTAGTGCATTGATTTATATCAATATGAGTGACACAAATGTAACAAAGTCACATAATTTCAAATTGGCATAGATTTAAATATTCATGTATTGCACTAATTTCTTACCTGATACTAATTTGACTCCTTCACCAATAAGATAAATTAGTGTAGTTGAATTACCAATAAAAACCAAAGTTGGATGGAACCTGGGCTTTTATTTTTGGCAAAATTTTGCCAAACTATCATAAATCTAAATTCTTTAGACTCATCCTTCTAACAACCGACCTCTAGAATGAGGGTAGCAGGGGGGAACACTAGGCCCAAAGAAACGCTCAATAGAACATAGTCTTTTTCTACATGTATACTTCCTACGTGTGCCCCTAATCCTCTGACCCTAGTAATTGACCCTCAAAATCTGGGCCCATATTCAACCATAAAATAGAGACAACCTCAATATATACTACATTACGTGACTCCTCGGGACATGTAGAATGAACGCACATCCAACACATTTCCGAACTTAGTTGGATTGATGTCACTCAAGATTCCCCAACAACCACAAGTCCTCGAGAGTCAGAGATATGGAATGAGAAGTGTTTGACATCCAACACGTAACTATCTTAAATGAACCACTGCCCTAGATGTTCCTTGCCGTACTTTGGGTGCCCACTGTAGCGCACAATCCTCGCTCATTGACTGGTTGGTACCTTGCAATTTACTACATTACGTCCATCGGTACGTACTCGTGGAACAATTAATTTAGGAGCCTCCTACGTAAAGGGAGCCTTAGCGGCCACTTGTGGCTTTGGAATCCCTTTATTCATGATTGCGCTCGATCAAATTACAGATCATGGCAAATATGGGCAAGATTAAAACTTCCTGAAGGAGGTTAATAATCTTTAAAAAAAAAAGTGGGAGTGTGTCCGTCGCAGGGCAGAAAAGATGGAACTCCGTACAGCCCTGAAATGAATTAACCTAAGTTAGAGACCGACTGTTTGTTTTTGTTTGTTTGAGGTCCCACGCAACTGAAGACCACAAGTCAAAGGACGTACTGGAGGACATTTTTTCCTGAGAATCTAGCTTATGGATGCAACATGATACCGTTAATCACCATAGGACCCGAGGATATTGGAAAGAAACCATTTATGTAAAGTTTTTCGCTTTTATCTCCATGCAAAAGAAAAAGGAAAGGAAAAGAAATGAACTCTGCAAATTCACTTCAATTCTGTACTGGCCAAGGTCACATGATTCTCCACACATTCAAGTCAATCAAGTAAGAACAATAGAAACCCTCTTATCCACGCAAATGGCATGTGGAAAAGAAAAAAGAAAAAGAAATCATTCAGCTCTACAAATTCTCTCCAATTCTAAATCAAGGTCATGTGGTTTTCTACACATGTCAATAAGAACAACAGAAACCTTTTTATCCATGGAAAACATGTGGAAAAGAATAAATACATAAATTCTACAAATTCACTCCAATTTTGTGCCAAGGTCATATTGTTTCTCACACAAATTGGTCAAATAAGAACAATATATAGAAACCCTTTTATCCATGCAAAACATATGGAATGCAAGTATTTTGGGTGGCCTTCGAAGTTTGAAACATACTATAGGCCCACGTGCCTCAATACACTCATTCATTCACCACCATTCCATCGTACCATTGTTTACCTACAAGGTCAAGGTCCCTCAATTTTGGCATCCTTGAAAAGGAAGCCCTTTACAATGAAAATAATTGTCTTCTCAACCAACTCCAATATAAACATTGATAAAAGTCCCACCCATATATCTATCAAAGCATAATACCTTCCCAATACAAGGGGAGAGGACCATTGCTTGGTTCTACAATTACGTTTGGTTACGATCAATTTAAAGCATGTCGTGGTTGTCTAGACAAGTCGGGGTGAATTGACACACACACACACCTCATTCGTCCCCCAAAGTCCTTCCACTGGTGCATGTAAAAAAAAAAGTCCCCCTATTTGGTACCTAATAATTGATCCTCTATACCTCTCTTAGCTAATTTAGGGCCTCTAATTGCAAATATGAATTCAAAATTTGCAAATTTTATCATGCATAAAAAATAAAAAAATTTCAAGGTTTTTCCCCGGGGATCAACAAGGGGGTCATTTCCGACCTTGGCCATCCAGACAACCATCACCAAAGAGAATACTTGCTACTGCAAGACACTAAACCATGTCCACAAAGTCAGCCCAATAGGGTAATTTTGAGGTTCTCTAGGGATGTAAATGATAAGAAAAAAAAGCCCCCTATTTTGAGTTGTGTATAGGGTAAATTCTAGACCTCTTCTTACTAATCTATGGTCTTTGATTGCAAATATTAATTCAAAATTTTTTTAAAGAAAATTTATAGGTGAAGAATTTTAAAAATTCCGTCATTTTCCCTTGAGGTAAAATCCAGTCTATTGATCCCATTTCATGACCGGGGAGGATTGCCCCCTCTATTGCCCCACCAGAGGATTAATGTCAAAATTGTCCCCTATTTTGTCCCGCTTACATTTTGTCTTTCATCACGCCCTAGCGCATTTGAAGATGATGATTGCAAATATGAATCCAGAATTTTCAAATTTTATCACATGCGGCAAATAAAAAAACTCCGGTGATTTTTACGAGGGTAAAACATGGGGCAATAGAGGGGGGGCAATCCTCCCTGCCTGCCCCCCATTTCATGGGCAGGATTTAACGTCCCGCCTTACTTTACCACCAGCGAGAGCCAGTACAGTAGTTTTCTTATGTCTGGGAGACCGACTGTAACACAACTGACAACACATTATGAAATGTCCAAGACGGGAAAAAGTGACATGACGTAATTTGTTTCTGGGAGACTGCACTGTGACATCAGCACTTGCAAAATTATGAAGTCCAACTGTCCAGGAGGCCAAAGGAAGCATCCAGTTCAGTTCAGTTCAATCAGTTTCTGACCCCCCGGCCTGCCTTGCAGAAAAGGGAGAGAGAGAGAGAGACATCATAAAAACTCACTGCAAGGACCATCCAGAGTAAGATAGGGGGGAAAAAAAAAATGGGAAGGAATGATACTCCCCTTATCTTATCATCAATGGCTGTTTTTTTTCTGTTTTTTTTTCTGTTTTTTTCTTTCTCCCTGCTGAACTGAAATCATGAGTGATGAGGGCATGAGTACGTTAGCAAGCTGCTGTGAGCGTGACAACAGGTGACAGAAGCCTACAAATGGCGACAATGGATCCAAACAGCACCACAACAACAACGCAGCAGCAGCGGTGTTGCTGCACCTCAGGTAGAACTGTCCAATTCCGTCCATGATTCAATTCCAACTTTGTCCCAATTCGGTCAGAAAAACATGCAAATCCGTTTCACATTCTGACGAGAGTAGTTTATTAATGCTATTAGAAGATAACGTGGCAATTCAATGATTGGTGGATCTTCAAGTGCTATTAGATACATTGGAAAGCGGGATTGAGTTGTAAGAGGATGTTTATGAATCCAGTCTAGTGGCGGTTGTGCAATTTCACTTCAGAAATTCACAGAAGTTACAATTTTTATCGAAAAATTATAATTCCACTTGGGTTTGACTCCTGAAACAAAAGCACACCTCTGAAACAAAAGCACACCTCTGAAAAAGATGTGTCTTTCCTAGAGATGGCCCCAATATAATCAGATTGCGAATCAGGGTGCAGTTCTACCTTACTTGGCTTCAGAAGGGAAGGAAAGGGAGGAAAGGGAGGAAGGGAGGGAGACAGCTAAGCCAGCCAGTCAATCTCCTCCTGTCAACAGGACTTCAGTTCTCCTCTTAAGTTATTATCATCGGACGGTCGGACAGATGGGCGGACGGCCTCTTGGTTAAGGTGCCAGACTCACTTGGGAGCAATATTGATTGAAATCCAGCTAATTTTCAGTTAAGGTAGAAGGTCCTTAAATGGACCATCTAAGGGGGTGGACCTGAATTTGGGGAGGGGCTAAACATCTTGAAAAAAAATTCAGTAAATTTTCCTTGAAAGACAAGTGGAATTGACATCTAACCCAAGTTGTTTCAAATTCTTTTGGACCTTTGAGGAATTAGTTACAGATTTTTTTTAAGTTGGAAAAAAGTGGTCATTTGTAGTCATCAAAAGTGACCACCTCCTAAAATGTGGAATAGCTAGTACATGGAAGAAAGCAAAAAATGTACCTTTGAGTCATGTTCGCTTTTAATGCCTAATTGGAGTTTGAGCCTCCTACCTTATTGGGGGGCAAAGACTCAAGGGCACTTCACACTAAGGTAGGAGGTCCATAAATTGACCATTTCAGAGTTGAAATCGATTTTTGGGGAGGTAAAACTTCTTGAAATATTTTTTAGTAAAATTTTCCTTAAAAGACAAGCAAAATTGGTGACTAATCTATGTCATGTTCATATTTTTTTGGAGCTTTGTGGAATTAGTTATGATATTTTGAAGTTGGAATGGCATAGGGCTCTAAAATTGCCCTCCTCCTAAAATGTGTATTGTTTGTAGACTGTTGAAGGCTATGAAAAAGCAACATATACGGATAGTATATATTTGAGGAGGTGGGCAATTTTAGAGCTTGTGCGCTTTTAGAACCGCCTATCTTATGGCCATCCAAATTGAGAGGCCATAGGATTGAGTGGCCAAACTTTGAAGAAGGTTCAAAAAAATGAGTAATAAATAGGCAATAAAATATAGAAATTCTAGGAGCCTTTGACTAGCCATAGTGTGAAGCCTTCTAGGGCAAAGTCCAAAGTCCAAATCCTTAGCAATAGAATGAACTCCCACGGCCTCAATCTCAATTTAAATGGCCATAGTGTGAAGCCTTCTGAGGTCAAGTACAAAGCCCAAAGCCCAAAGCCGTACCAATTTAAAAATTGAGATCTTGTTAGTTTTTGACAACCTTTGGACTTAATAGTTTGGATCTCCATTTTAAGCCAAGCCAAACTTCTTTTGAGAGTTCATCACCTTGTAGGCAAATTATTGCCATGTAGGTAATTGGAGGGTGATGAATTTTGAACTCTATCCTCTAGTGTGACTAAGGGTCGAGAGGTTTAATTCTTGATTTCTTGAAATGTGATTGTTGATGCCCTTTGGCCATAGTGTAAAGTGCCCCTGAAACTTATGGCATTGACTCTTTAGTTTAAGAATCCATATTTCCAAATCCTATCGACAACCGCATTTACACTATACAATAATGGATTGGAGTGGGGTATATGGAGTCCGAGTGATCAATAAATTATTATTATTATTTATCTAGTACAAAGACTCACAATTACATAATGTTTTTGTGAGATGAGATAGGGAAATTAACCATGTAAGGACAAAGCCCCATATGACCGAGGTAATCACCAAAATTCTTTGATTATTGAACCAATAAAATGCTCCAACTGTATTTTCTAGCAACATAGAAATTTTGGGCGTTCACTTCAAATGAAATTTTTTTTTTCTTTGATATTTTAACAAAATATGTGCCTAAGGAGCAACTTTAAGGCCCAACAATTTCCATAACTTTTGACTACATGGTTAAAAACTTATTGTATGATATGTGTTTTCATTACTCGTCAAGCAGCTTGGGCAGCAAAAAAAACTTTTTTAAGAAATTAAAAATTGAAATTCATTCTCTAAATTTATATATACTTGGAAAGCTTTGAAACATTTCATTTTGATCAATGGGTCTAAAGTTATATGGAGTTTCAGTTTATGGGAGTTTGTGGATTATTATTGAATTTCTACTCTAAGACAAACTTCGAGGTTCATTATTTAAGTCAATTTTCAATATATTTGGAAAAAAATAAAAATGCTAAGTGTATATTGTTTATTACAGCATTACAACCATTGGATTGGCGTTTTTTTATTCCATATATAAATTGTTAACAATTTTGAATTTTGAATCATTCTCTCTTTCTTTCTACTTACTATTTTTTCCTATATGTTGTACAATTCTAAACGATCTGAAATTTTTCAAGCATGTAGCCAACTTAAGTTGAAAAATGAATTTAAGGAGTAACTACCATTTGGGATGTTTTTTCATACAAATGTGACCTTACAAAGTGCAGCTGCCCGAATTTTCTTAGGGCCCAAAAAAGGATTTTTGTCATTTCAAATGCTAATATCTTGCAATATACATGGTTAAAATTTTTGAAAATTTTTGTACATCTTTTCAAAATAGCATACTACAAGATCATATAGTTACATGTGTTCAAAAAAAAATTCTCAAAATTTTGATAATTATACTAGAAATGGTAGTTTTGGGAGTGATTTTGGTGAAAACATAGTCAAACTCATTTAGACATTAATAAGTGCATTTTTTTCTACAATTAATAGTATATCTATCAGACCACCCTAATCCACACTGTCATTAAATGGGGTTGAGTTTGTAAGGGACAATACTCTAAAAACACCCCCTAACACAAGTGTACATTTTTCTTCCTTCAATGTACCAATAGTCTATACTTTAGCAGAGTTCGCTTTTAGTTCACCTTGTGTTTCAACTTCAAAAATTTGCAACTAGTTTCAAGAAAACATATTCAAAGTGGTTTCAAGGAATTTAGCTCCCCCCCGTTTTTCCCCTACCCAATGGAATTTGCTCTTAGGACCTCCTTATATGTTGGCTCAGTGGGCACATTGCAATAAGGGATGCTACATGTGGAAATACCAATGGCACTTTCATGGGAACCTAATGGGTGAAGGAGGGATATGATAAGAACTCAACACATAATAGATTCTCACAATATTGACTAGCCTCCACCAATGGGCTGGTTGTCCACGGAAATCAGTTGGAAATTAAGCTCTTCCTTTTCCATTGCCCACACCAGCAAGACAATCAGTTGAGCTAATTTTTGTCTTATTACTTGTATTAGGCGCAGAGCTGCCCACTGGAACCTTGAAATGAAGGTTGCTTGTACAGCAGACTCCTTTATTATTCCACTGAGTCGAAGAAAGACTGCGAATGAATATCAATTGATTCAGTCCTTCCTCTGCGGTTGGCTGGCAAGCCATTCGGTACGTGGGATGACACAGTTGTAGGAGTCATGACAATTTTCCTTTGCAGCACGTTGATAACATTATTAAGCTTAACTGGTGAGAGAGCCGTGGTCCTTTTCCTTCAGTTCTTCCTCACAAAGCAGGAATATTACAAGATTTACAAGAATTTGGAAAAAAAAAATGGAATTTTCCAAAGAAAACCAGGCATGGGCAAAGGGATTCATAAAACGCCTTGGAACACTATTTAGGTAAGGTAACTCTGCCTATGACAGTCCAAATGGGAGCCAGCCCATCACAGGCAAAATTGTACTAATGGTGTACATTCTAGTTCTTGAAATGTGCATCACTAGAAATTTTATGCCTGTGATGGGTTGGCTCCCATTTGGACTGTCATAGGCAGAGTTACCTTAGATAAGGTTGGAGCACCCCAAAACCAATAGAATACCTCACGGCATCACTTTCTACATGTAGTGGTCATTTTAGAACATAAATGTTGGTAGACCATGGACAACTTATGACTTGTTGACCAAAATGATAAGCCTATCTACATTTATATTCTAGAATCATTGCCTTATCCAGAAAGTGACGCTATTGGATACATTGTTGGTTTTCCATGCTCCCACCATAGGTTGATTGGTTCTTTGCGGAAGCAAGGAAGATGGTCAAGTAATTGCACCTAATTTTGACCATGTTACTATAATCAACTCCTACATATGCCTCCCTAAATGGCATCAACACCTTAAATTCATGAGAGTCTACAATCAAATTTTATCACCTATTTCACTTTACTACTTTGAAAATTCATGGTTTATTCATATTATGTCCAAATAACATACTCTAAGAGAAAATTGAACCCCCTCATGACTCCCAACAAGATACAACAAATTTTTTGGATAGTTTAATATGGTCACCATGCTCAAAATTAATGCATATTTGGACCATTTCAAGTGAAGTTATCTTAAAGTTATTAGAGTAGTTTGCCTTTGATAGTGGTTAACCTTGGTATGTCAAATTAGTCATTGTAGGAATCATCTTTGGAGATATGGTATAAATCATTTGCTTAACCCCTAAAGTCCCATTTGTTCCCTCAGGGGACAAATTGGACTTTGGGCAGGCTCTTGCGACCTTGATTTTTTATGAAACTTTTTGAAACTTTCTCATAAGATAGAAAAACTGATTATCTATGTGGTAATATAACATTTATTTCAATTGGTGCTCGGGAGCAAAAGTTATACCACAAAAAGCCTAGAAGTGAACTTAGTGGGCAACACAAAAAAAATATCAAAATATCAAAATAAATTATAATTTTTTTCCACTAAAACTTTATATTTTTTTGTACATGTGAAGCTTTGATTTGTTCTATTTGGACTAATAATGAGAAAGTTAAGGACAATCTTGTTTTTTGGGCAATTTGAACATCTTCTTGAAAAAATAACTTTTAGGATTCATTTTTGAATGCAATTTTTACAATTTTCCACATTTTTTTTCTTGAGAATGTTATGTTTGCTTGCTAAAACAATCTCACCACTGGAATTATTGTATTTTAATTCCATCTAAGAACTATTAATAATTTTTTTATTTTATCTTGGACCTACTTCTACTTAACAATTTTTTAAAGAATGAAAATGAAGTATTTAAAAAAAAAAAACTTTAACTTTCAACTCAATTATTCAACATAAAAGAATTTTAATTCAAATTTTGTAGTGCAAAAAAATTCCACAAATGGTAGTCAAAGTCATTTTAAATGGCAGTTTTGAGTGGTTTTTGACATAAAAATGGCCTCAAGACTTTAGGGGGCAAAAAAACAGAGCACTCATTGGAGTGCTCTATAAGACATCCCCTTTATATACCAAATTCCAAGGATGAACATTTGTACTTTTGTCTTATATAGAAGGATTCTTTGTCTTCCATGAGACACTTAGTGTCTATAGTAACATTATAGGATTAGCAATCCAACAAACAAGTTTCTATAGATAAAGAAATTGATTCTCGTAGGTTTTGAAACTTTAACCTTTGAAAGAATTCAATGTTTGAGGTTCAAAACTGCTTCAAAGTACTCATATTTCAAAATAAAAAACCTTACCAATAGCAAGATCATGATGCTTGAATTGCATAAAGATGCATTGGGTAGTTGCAAGAAAGGGTGGTCCTGTTTTTTGTCACAGTTTGAGTTGTAGAGTTTAGTTTGGCTGTAACATTTGGAGAATAAAATCAATGTATTTGAATTTTTTTTATTCAAGATGACCAACTTGTTCACAAAGAGAATTCTTATTTTTCAGAAATTTTCGAAAACAAATTTATAATTACATTTTAATTTAGCTTATTTGTCACACTTTGCGATTTAGGGTTTTTAGTAATGTGGAGTACCCATAATTAATTATGTAGAGCTTAAATTTTAGTGGAGTATTTCCACACTAAAGAGGCATGTGCCTACAAAAAAAACCCTTAAGAAAAACATCATTTTATGTCATCCACATGCATGTGAATAGGGGTCCCTTGCACTCACACTTTTGAACAATGAAGATGGCTTTGGCTTCATATTTTTTATGAAATCTAATTACCATCAATTCTTCACAAATTGCCAATCTTTAGATTTTTTTCATGATTTTTTATTTATTTTTAATTTATACCTCATTGTATCTATTTTTTCCAATAATTTTTTTTCCAATAGTATTATTTCAATACTTACAAGTACTCATAGTACTTAGAACGGTACTCGTAGCCATCAGTTTTTTTGATCAACTGTTGAGATTCTTTTGTTTTGTAGTACTCATAGTACTCAAAGTACTCAGTGCAAAAACCATAGTTTTTACAAAACACTACAAAAAACAAACACCCTTTCTTGCAACTACCTCATTAACAACTCTTTCTATAAAGTTAGAATTCATCTTTTAAAATGTGCAAATATTAGAACTTGAAACCCTCCATAATATATTGAAAGAACAAGTTGGAAACACATATTAAAAATTCAGCAAAAAAATTCAAATTTATACTTGAAAAAATAGTAAATAGAAAGAAATAGAGTACAATTTAATACTAAATTGTTAAGAATTTAATTATGGAATTAAAAAATTCCAATCCCAATTCCAATATATATGCCTTGAATTAGGTTGTTTGTTTTGTTTTCACATTGAGATCTCCATAACCATCCATCCTCTTGTTCCATCCATATTACTGTTAGAAAGCTCTCTACAAGGAGGGATGCACGGGCTTTGTTTTATGACATTTGGACCTATAGTGACATGAAAATTATTGAATTTCAAAGTTTTTACAATCTAGAAAATTTGAAAGTTACTTTTACTTTTATTTTGGTTGTGGCAAGAGTGCAAAGTATACTAGTGATTCTAATGTTGTAATAAAAAATCTACATTCTATGATCTTATCTTTTTTCAAGAATACTAATGTTGAGTTAAATGAAAGACTTCAAAGTTTATTTTAGAGTAGAGATTCCATAACTACCTGCAAACTAAAAGTCCTCATAACTTTCACCTTGGTAATCAAGTTGGAACAATTGAAAGTTTTCCACTTGTATTTAATCTAGAAAACCAAGTTTAAATTTTGAATTCCTAGAAAAGTGATTTTTTTGAGCTGCCTAGGCTACTTTAGAAAGAAACTATATATCATACAATAACTTTTTATCCATATAATTAAAAGTTGTAAGAATTGTTGTGGTCACCCCTTGGTTGAGGAATTAAGCCCTAAAAGACCAAGAATGGTTGTTAAAATGACCAATTAAAAATTTAGATAAGTTCCCATGAGGTTAGTTTTCAATGTATCTTTCTAAAATTTTAACACAAGATGTGGACATATACTATCTTATTGGGAGTATAAGTTTTTTGATTGGGTGCCTAGATCAAAAATTTTGAATAAGATGGGCAACTTTGGACATTATATACAAAAATTCTTCTTCTACCTTTGAAATTGGTAGGCATGTAACTATTATTATATAGGATGCAATTGTAAGAAAAAAACCCATATATAATGCAAAAATTGATTGTAAGAAGAGTTAAAGTCTATTGGCTTTATTAGGCAAGGTTGGAAAAAAACTACTTATGCTAGTTATATAGATGTTCAATTCATTCCCATTTGTAATGAGTGGATGAACCAAACATATAGTGCCATGAGTTATATTAGCTAAATAACCAAGGATAAAATACAATTCCAAAACATATTCTAAAAAAGAATATTTTCAACTTCTAAGATCTTCACTACCACAAGTAGTGAAATCCCCATGGTAGACAAGGCATGGTGGGCATAGTTGAAAAAGCGGGCACTACAACTTTGACCATTTTTAGCATGGGGCGGTCAAAAACCTTCTCCAGTGACAAAAACTCCGCAGCTCTTTGTAGCACATTAATGTCCCTATTCCAATTTTAAGCAAAAAATAATTTTCACTACAATGATGACCTTCAATTAGCATGCATGTTCCAAGGACTAGTACACCTTGCTATTTTGAAAAGCATCATCTCACCCTAAAACAATGAAGAATGAATAGAAATTGGTCAACTTCAACCTCTCTAAGATCTTTTCCATCCACAGGAAGTCGAGGTACTCCTCTCAAATTTTGGCACACCTGGTGCTTGGAAAATTGCGTCTAATGCCATAGTGGAGGCTATTTTGGTTCTTGGCCCCAACTTTTGGCACTCCAACAAGGCAACAAAGAATAGGGAGTGGGGAGGGGTGGAAATGCTTTAAGGTTCCATGGAAGGCACACTAGAATAATTAGACCCAAGAATACGCAAGTAACATGAAACTATAAAAGAATTTTTAAAAATGCATTGTCAAGATAAAAAAAAGAAAAAGAAAAAATCCAAGGTGAAAGACTGAAATACAATTGATTGACTTTACAAGACAAGGCAAATTTTGTAGGCTCAAAAAATGCATGTAATTTCTAACCATTGAAGTAGATTTTAAAATTTTAAAAATATGGAAGATTTTTCTATAGCATTTGAATAGCTTTTACTTCAAATGCTTATCTTTGCAGTTTGTATGACTTACAATATATGCATTGTTTTGTATTAAATAGAAACAAATATTTGTACATGAGTAATTCTAACAATCTATTGTTCACTAATTGTTTGTTTTTATTTGTTGTTTCTATTGTATTATGAGAATGTTTATCAAAATTAATTTTGGATCATGCACTTAGCTCCTAAATGCTCCAAATGTGTTTTTCTTTGGCAACTTAGTGATTTGGGGCAACTCACAATGAAAGGAATTTTTATTTATTTTTGCTGAAATTTTCACACTATATGTGTCCAAGGAGTAGCTTTAAGGTCCAATGATTTTCATAACTTTTGACTACATGGTTAAAAAGTTATTGCATGATATGTGATTTTCATCACTCAGCGGGCAACCCGGGTAGCTCAAAAAACTTCTTTAGAAATCACTTTTTTAAGAAATGAAAATTTGAAGTTGGTTCTTTAGATTTATATATACTGAAACAACTTTGAACTAGTCCATTTTGATTAATGAGATGAAAGTCATGAAGAGTTTTAGTTTGTGGGTAGGTATGGAGTATTTGAAAACTACCTGCAAACTAAAATTCCTCATAGCTTTCACTTCATTAATCAAAATGGAGTGATTCAAAGCTTCCATGTATATATAAAATCTAGAGAACCAATTTCAAATTTTTATTTCGTGAAAAAGTGATTTTTAAAGAAGTTTTTTGAGCTGCCCAAGCTACCTACTAAGCAATGAAAGTCACATATCATGCAATAACTTTTTAACCATGTAGTCAAAAGTTATGAAAATTATTGGACTTGAAAGCAACTCTTTCGGGAACATGTTGTGTGAAAATTTTAGCAAAATAAAATAAAAATTTCATTCGTAGTAAGTTGCCCAAAAGTACTATGATGCCAAAAAACACAATTTTTACATTTAGGGGTTAAAATTCTAAATTCTAATCTCAAGTTACTTTTCTTCTATTGTTGATTAGTAATAGCTTCAATAATAAATAAATAAAATAATTAATGCCTAATTTTTTTAGAAACTATACATATATTTTGCCAAATACTTGAATTTTTTTTAAATGAAAAGAACCTATAAGAATTGCGAATTTTTTTTAGAACTAAACATTGGATTAAATCATCTTTAACTTTGAAAATTGAGGGGGGGTATCTTAAACTCTGAGCCAATGGCATAGGGCTACACTATTATCTATGTACCTTACTAGAAGAAAACCTTCTTGTAATCAACACAATTTAGATGATGTTTTTTGTTTCTTGTAACAAAAAAAACATCATTTAAACTGTATTGATTGCAACAAAGATTTCCTCTAGTGCCTTAAAATGAGGAGGTAGATTTTACAGTAAGATTTTCGGAACTTGTGTCTCCCAATCATGTTCTTGGTATCGTTGGAAAGCTCTTTATGAAGAGGGATGCACAAGCTTTGTTATATTGTATTTTGACTCACGACAAAAAATATTGAGTTTTAGGGTTTTATAAATTAGAATATTAAAAAATTACTTTTATTTTTATTTGATTATATAATGTGACAACATATGAGCCCTATAGTTGTAACCTCAATCTCATAATTTTCTTTTTCTTGGCTTTTGCTCATTTTTATTAGAATTTATAGCTAAAAAGACCTAAAAAGAGTATTTAGCAAAAGTCCCTACATAAATGGTGAGTTAGTCCTAAAAGTTTGTAAGGACTTTCATTTCCCAATTCTAATATCTATTTAGGTGTTTTGAAAGTTGATTAGGAATTTGAGAGAAAGTAGCCAAAGTAGTATAAGATACTAACCTAAATTAGATTATGATTGAATTTATCTTTTGAGTGCATGTGACAAAATATAGGTTATAGGAATAGGTAGATAGAGTAGGAAGAGTTCTACTAAATTTTAGGAATCTCTTTGGGTGATCCATGTATAGATCACCATCTAAATTGCAAGAATTGGAAAAAAATCACATTATACCTTGCAGATAAAATTCTGCTAATTCAAGAAACACACAATTGAAAATTAAAGAGGGAGGTGTTTTAGCATAAGAATATGCTACGAGCTCAATAACCCAAAAAGCTTGTCTAGATTCTCTAGTACAAGAATGATTTCTCCCTAGAGTAATTAAAACACGAGGTAATTAATTTAGTCCCTCCCCAAAATAGTGCAAATATGTAAACTTGCACTTCGCATTTGAAAACTTCCTAGAAGTTACTCAAATAGTTTATTAATTTTCTAAGTTGCATAAGATGAGTCTATGGGAAGTCAACCATATTTATTGATGTTGAAAAATTCATGGAAATTAACTAGGTAGCGATAAATTTCTACTAAAAATTAGGATAGTAGGTTTTATTGTAAATAAGCACCTAATCAAGTTTCAATACATTCGAATATGGACAAGTACTTGAACCAACATCAACAACTAATTTAAATAGAATTTGAAACCATTTGATGAATTGACTGATGTACAAGGAGCTTGCGATGTCTAAATGAAGTCAACTGGAATTCTTTTTGTACTTTCTCAAATCTTATGAACAATCTAGACTAGCCAAAATCTTGAGAAAAAATAAACTCCAACATTTAGTTTCCTACCTATTCTTTGAATTAGAATTTGTTGACTTTTGCAACAAATTGGTGTGGAAGTAGGGGATTGTCTATTTCATAGACCAATTTGGATCTTTTGAAGCTATTAACATGATCCATTTGCAATTTTGAAGCATTTTTTCAGTAGAATAATCACATCACTAAGTTAGAATTTCATGTAGTTTAAAGTTAATTTGGATTTTTCATAGGTTGTTTTAGGCAATTTAAGAGGGTGAGGGGCCATGAAAAAGTATCTTAGGCTTCCATTCCTTTCACTTTGCACCCTTTTTTGTGGCTTATTTTCTTATTCGGCCAATTTGTGACTACGTTGTTGGAATTTTGGCAATTTGCCAAAAACCTTGTTTGAATTGCATTTGGAGCCATTTTGCTTCCTTTTGTTGAATTTTAGCTCACTTCAAAAGATGTTGGGGGCCCTTTGAACTAGTTTTGGTCCACCTTTATTATATTTTGAAGTCTTCACACTAACTATTGTTGTGTTTCTTCAAGTTTTTTAAGTAATTTAGTACTAACAATTTCATACTGAGGTCATTTCATGGGATTTCACAACTTTGGTTATAGGAAATCTCCCTAAAGTTTAAATAAAAAGAATATGTAATCCGTCTTGGTTTGAAAGTCATTTGGAAAGTGATGTTTGTTGCAAACTTTCAAAGTTCCGCAAATTGTTAAAGTTAATAATTAAATGTTATTGTCATTTGGAGCTTTCCTTTAAAAATGGTGAACCTTTGCTCAATTTTTGGGACTTTAACTTTAAAATACCTAAAATCTAAAAATAACAAATAGAATCAGAAATCCAAAGAAATAGGGTGTAGTAATTAGGAATTTATAACCAAACTAAAAGAGCAACTAAGGGATAAGATAAAGTAGAAACACTTAGAGAACACTTCAATGTTTCCAAAACTAATTTGAACTCAGAAAATTGTCTATTCTTGAAAGAGATAGACTAGGATGGAGTTTTGACTTAAATTGTGACACGTTTGGATGAGAGTCAACAAGATTTGACCAAACCATGTCAAACTCAAAACTTAGGAAGTAGAATTAAATTTAAGAACAATACAAAAATACAAAATCAATTTCAAAAATTAGAATAGGAAAAAATAACAGATGAAGTTTTATAGTTTGGTTGAAAGGCTAAACTTCATTTGTGGATAACTTTTAGAAAATTAACCCAATTTTCATGGAACTTTAGCATTTGGAAGGGTACACAAAACCCTACAATTTAGGATATTCAACCTTCGTGCTTGACTAACTCTTCTCAATCTTTAGTTTTGGTCGTCATAGCCAAAATCAACCATTGATATTAATTTATAATCAATTTGATTAGGGTTTGCATCTGGTAAAACTAAAAGTGGAGACAAAAAAACATGTGTCTATTTTTAGGAAGGCATAATTGGATGGTACACTAGGCACCCACTAGGAATTTTGACCATGACAAAGCATTAAAATTTAGTTGTGTTCACTTTATTTTAAAGGTGAGGATAAAACGCCCACACAATGGTACACAACATACTATTGTGCCATGTACTGTTCCCACAATCAAAATAAAAGCAATGGTAGTTTTTTAATTTGTAAAAATTTCGAAATTCAATAACTTTCACACTATATGTCCCAACACCATGAAACAAAGTCTATGCACCCCTCCTCATTGAGGGCTTTCCAACGATACCCAAAATGCAACTAGAGGATACACAACTCTAGAGCTTTCATTATAACAAATAAACAAATAAACAAATAATCTAACTGTAGATGGCCTAGTTGGTCAATTTTTGCAATTTTGAATGCATCGTTTTGAGGCATTTGTTTGTGTTTGGTTTGGTTTTTTTGTGTTATTTGTTTACCAATTTGGTCATTTTCAGGGGTGTTTGTATGGCATGATTTTAATTTCCAAATAGTTTTTCTGGAAAAGTAGTTGATCTGTTGAGTTCTGGTCGGGTCGAATCAGTGAGGAAGTTGGAGTTATTAACCAAATTGGAGTTTTGTTATGTGTCAAATTCAAAATGGCTGAATGAAAGTGTTAGGCAGTTGTTAATTCTTAGTTGAATGGTTGTGGTTTACATCCCGATGGGTGTTGGGTTGTTTTTAGGTGGTTGCCAAGTCGGTTAGTGAACTTGCAGGTGGTTGTGCTGCCAAGTTGGTTAAGGAACCGCTGGTCTGTGCTATTTAGGGGGTCATTCCGATTTGGTTTGCACCCAGTATTGAAGAGTGTCCACTGCGAGTCCCAGTCCAAGTTGGCTGTGTATGTTTTTGTGGTTTTTGGTGTATGTGATTTTGTGTGAGTTGTGCTTGATTGTGGAAGTCCTAGTTGGAAGCTGAGGTTGTCAAGGTGATTGGCATGAGTTTGTCCAAGTCGGAAAGTTGTGCAGGGTGTGCACTGTGCAGGAAGAATTCGGGTGAATGTGAAGAATAATTCCGAGTGGGAGATCAAGTTGGAGTGAAGAATGTTGTGAATGTATGAGTGTGATAATAAGTGCAGCAAGAGTTAATATTTCCTAGTTGGAGAGGGTGAGCTTGGAAGAAGTTGAAATGATGGAGTGAAAATCAAAGTAGTCCTAATTGAGAGTTAGGATGTCATGCTTAAGAAGGCTAAGTCCCAGTTGGAAATCAGAAGAAAGGACTTAGAGATAAATAGAGAGTAGCGGAAATAGTTCAAATCGGAAATTTTGAAGCTGTGAGCTCAACTCGTTGTGAACGTTGATATTTTCACCAATTCGGCAATATGAGGAATTATTTGTCAAATTGGTGTTCTGTGTGTATGGAAGATGTTGTGTGACAAGTCGGGAATGTATTTGGGTAATGCATGTGATTTATCTGGGCCTATTTGGAGTATTTTAATTGATGTAATTAATGTCCGAGACCAAGTCGGAAGTTGGAGACATGATCTGTGGTGTTGTTTGTAAATCCGAATTGAAGTTTAGGAGTGCAATAGTGAATTTTAATCACAGAACCAATGGGAAGTTGATTGGTGTGTCGTTGTAGTTTGCCGAGTTGGTCTGTGAGTTCAATTTGCTGTGTGAGCTGCCAAATTGGAAAATTTGATAGTTAAAGTTATATGATTGGCCGAGTGATTGGCATGTATGTGAGTAGCATCCCGTGAGTGAACTGAGTAAGAGAGAGGTTTGAAAATGGAGAGTAAGGAAATTCCCAAGTCGGATAAAAAGGGATGTAAATTCTGTCAATGTCGGAGTTACGAGAAACCAAAGTGTGAAACTGAGAAGCAAAGTTCCAATTTGGTGAGAGAAGTAGCAATTGTGGTAGTGTCAGGTGACAAAACGAAATTGGTTGAGAAAGCATAGCAATAATTGCCTAGTCCGAATCGGAGAAATAAGGCCGCAACTCCAGAGCCAAGTCGGAGTGGAAAGAACAGTTGTAGTGAAGAAGCCGAATGGGGAAAGACTTAGGTCGAGGAAAAGAGAATGCTGGATCCAATTTGGGAGATAAGCATGAATTAAATAAAGATAAGAAAGAATGGGAAGTAGAAAATAATAAAAATTATCTTATTTAATTAAATAATTAGAATATAAATGAAAAATTAAGTCTATACTTGGTGTTTGTTTAGGCCAATTAGGTATAATTAGAAACAATCCTATTTAATAACCTCCCTTGGAACGAACATAACTATTAGTTGGATAAATCCGAGTTGGTATCAACGCAGTCTACACTAACTTAAGATATGGATATGAAGTTCAAATGAATTCCTATCAAGTTTGATGACCCCATTTCAATCTAAAGTAATTCCCAAATAGAGTGACCTTGATAAATTCATGTCCCATCCAATATGAAAGACAAGTCCTCCCTTTTTGATCATTTATTGATTCTCAACCTCCATGAAAGGAAGCTTTGCATGTGTCGAAGCTCCATGCAAGGAAGCTGATTATTATATAAACCCCACCTTCCTCAAAAAGTATGCCATTGGTAGAAGGACAGAGCCAAGGACCAGTGTCGCTCCTTGCTGATTCATTCCTAGCTTTTTATTCTGTATATTGAATATGAAATGCATGCATATCACAACGTGGAGTAAACTAACTTAACCTTAGTCAGTTCCTCGTTGAATTTTGTGTAAGTAAGTAAAGTAACTCCCGTTCCCATGTTCCCACTCACGAATCTACCGATCCCACTTGCTGAGAGAATAGGGTTATGAAGCCCTCCCCCCCTTCCCCCCTCCGGCTTTCCTGGAGCTTTCCTCCATCCATCCTCAGCAATTCAGGAACTCTGGTTTTCCTTGAGGTTCCTTGCCCCTCCCTCCCTCCCCGCCCCATGCCCACACCCTAGGGAGTGCTGACGTCACGGCTTCGTCAGCGTTTTTACCAACCCAAGCTCCTCCCTGCTGGAGTGCGTCACGGGTGACGACAGCGTCCTACCGGTGGAGTCAAAGAGGACACTCGTAGTGCCCCTTGATTTGCTGAATGGGTTGGGAAAGGCTTTATAAAAGGGGGAAAAAGAAAAGGATAAAAAGGGGGAAAAAAAAAGGAAAAAAAAGGGGAAAGGCTTTAACTTACTCCAGACTGGGGGCAGGAAATAGGAACCCCAACGAATTCTTTAATGAGGGGGAAACTTAAGGCGCTTTGCCAGTTGCCCCCCAACTCCAAACACATGGTGCTGAATCAGCAGGGTGGAGACGGATCACTTAGAACTTACGGTCTCACTGGCACCGGACCCGCGGAGGAGTCTACAGGGGCCGGTAGATGGGGGGTGGGTGGGTGGGTTAAGTGCACGTGTACAGATTCCACCGAAATCACGTTATTTTTGGCGTAGTAGTAACGTTATTAGTGCGGGTGGATAATTACTGTAGCCGGGCATGAGAATTGCGAGGGATGCACAATCGGGAAAAAAAAATCAGGTTATTTTTTTACTCCCTTTGTTTCTGAAAAGCCCCGTGTTTCCTTTGTGTTTTGCAAAGGGAATGCGGGGCATTTTTTTTCAATAGAAAGAGAGGCAGTATTACGTTAGTATGGGTGGATAATTATTGTAGGTAGACATGAGAATTATGGTGGATGCTCAATTGAACAATAACACTACAAAAGATTGAGGGAGAATCAACGTCATTTGTCAAATTGTGAATATTTTTAATTCTAGAAATCAATCAACTTCCTTTGATTATCGTGTACAATAACAATCTAAAAAGATATATCTCCAATCAGACAACTCTACAAAAGAGAAATCAATCAACTTCCTTCAATTATTGTGTACACAATTTGAACAATGTATACCAAGGCTTTTAGAGAGACCAAATGTCTCTCCTTGCTAACCTCACTACATATGCCAATTTGGAGAGGGACGAAGCTAGAGAAATTGAATTT
The DNA here is from genome assembly GCA_963969395.1 of Pseudoscleropodium purum. Lineage (NCBI taxonomy): Eukaryota > Viridiplantae > Streptophyta > Bryopsida > Hypnales > Brachytheciaceae > Pseudoscleropodium > Pseudoscleropodium purum. The sequence goes on from OZ017802.1 coordinate 9,389,757, forward strand.
TGACAAACATAGTGGAAAAAAGCCCTAATGTATACCAACATACTAAGGCATAAAAATATCAATTTGGAATTCTATAAAATTATTGATAAAATATAAAGTAATTTCAAATTATGGAGCACAAGATCAAGTGTTCAACATGACAATCAAACTTTAAAATGAACTATCTTTCCGATCACAATTAATTTTTTCTTCTAACTTTCATAGAGTAATGTGTTATATGTTGCATAAAGCCATTCCAATTTGTTGTGTAAGAGGCCTTCAAATCTTCACTTGTAATTGGAGAAAAAGCTAAATGATCAAATATGTGCAATTGGCCACACAAGATTGGCTTGGCCTTTAGGTATGAAGTGTCTTTCAATTTTGTTTGTGATTGTAGGTAGACAAATTTCTTATCAAAATTAATTGTCCCTATTAATGTTCGGAATTTTTTTGAAGCTCTTCAAATTGAATTTCTTCCTTCCACAAAAATGTATTGAGTTTTTTTCAATGGTTACCAATTGCATCCTCTTAATCACAAAAAGTACCAATTTATTTCCTTCAATATCAATTTCTCACTGGTCAATTTCTTCCAAATTTATATTGCCATTAGCTAAATTGCTAAACTCTTGTAATATAAAAAAAAATTCCAAAATGAAAGTACAAATCAAAATTGCATCCTTGGCAAGAATTAAATTTGACAATGTCCTTCACTATGTGAAAGCCAAGGATCCTTCTAGTTCATGCAATATGGAGTTGAAAATGGTTATCAAAAGTTTTCATGAAATCAAAAGAATTTAGTTTTGACCTTCTTCAATTGGTTTTTATGTTGCCCATGTAAAGTATTGCTCAAAATTGGTGTATAAACAACGAAACTTAGAAGAATTCTTCTACAAGACAATAGCATCCTCTACAATGTTGTCAAAAGTCTTTGTCTAGCCCTTCTAAAACAAATTGCAAGATACTATTCAAATTCGATGTTATCATGCGATTTCAAAGCTTTTGCTTGACATTGTTTTGTATAGAAAAACCCTTTCACAAGTTGCACTACTCACACATTGACACTTAGCAATTTAAACAAGGATTAGTAGATGAAGATACTTTAATTTCAAAGATAGGCTCCAACTAATTGAAGCCCACATATCCTTCAGAGTTTTATCCATCCACTCCATACTCCCTTGTAGCTTGAAAGAAAAAGCTTACAAGTTACTATAAATAGTGTGAGGTTGGTACCTAGGACAACTAACCTTCATGTAGATGGATATTAGCCACTAAATTTTTTCCCATTGCGGTTGAAATCCGCCAATTATTGAATGGAGACAAAAAAAATTTCACCAATTTTGGAGGGTAGTGGTTGGTTTTCAGACCTACCAATTTCTTTCTGGTTTTGCATCCTTCATTTCCAAAATGCAACCAATTTTTTTCCCCACATGCACTGGCTAACTTTGAACTAGCTGCCATTGGCCCCCATCCTCATCCCCAGAAATTGTATTTCCAGATGTGTCCCCTAAGAAAACAAAAACTAATGCCAAACTCTCCAGGATTAGCACCCCCCAAGTCCCCAACGAACTTTGGGGATCCTGGTGGCAGGGGAACTGAAAGGCAGGACTGCACTCCCTGCAGACCCAGCCGTTCGCGTGGAATCCTGCTGACGCTGCTGACGTCCCCTCTGGACCGTGCATGACGTCCCCCACGACGTCACCCTCTGCCCCTTCCGTCCTCGCCCCTCCCCGCCCCGTGACGGCCTGGCCTTTTGTCCCGTCCGTTCCTCTTCTCCTAACTCCACTTAAGCTCAACTTAACTTCAGTCAACTTACCCGCCCCTCCTCCTCACGCTTGCTTGCTTCCTTGTTTGCTTGCTCTCCTGTCCCCAATTCCCTCCCAACAATCCTCCCAACTCATCACTACAACTAACTTAAACATCACCACTCTTCCCGTCACTGCCATTACCTTGCATCGTAAGCTTAAGTGCATCTGTAGTCAGCAGCAATTGCCAATCCACCACCCTCGTCGTCCACCACTACGTTATGTTATGCTTGGGCAGAACCCACGCACGCTTTGTTCCTCGGAAGGAGCAGGAGCTGAAGTGATTCCTGCTCTGGATCTCGACCTAAAGGGGCCCGAGCAGGGCAGGCAGGCGACGATGGGAATGTACTGGAGCTTGTGTGGCTGGGTGTTGGGAGAACCGAGCAGAACTGCGAACCGAGGAGCCGTGAGAATGGGGGCGCCCGGGATTTGAAAGTGTGGTGTTCTTGGGGGGGACAATTGAGGCTGTGAGGGATGAAGGGCGATGGGGAGGACAGGGTGGGGGTTCGTGATTTCCTGTCGTTGGGGAGTCACGGCAGCAGTAGCCGCAGTACGAGTGGGAGTGGGAGTGAGGGCGTTTCCGGACGCGGGGTGGGGGAGGACACGTTCTCCAGTTTTCGGATGTTGTCGTCGTTGTCAAGGAATGGCTTGAGTATGTTGGCGGGGGGCTCCAATGGGGGGTTTAGTCTCAAGCCGCCTGCTGTGGGGAGTCTGCCGAGTTTGCGGAATTTGGCGATAGGGGGGTCGAGCAAAGTGACGGGCGGGGGATTCACAGGATTCTATCGAGCGAGTGCGAACAAGAGTGGGAATGGGAGTGCAAGAAATAGCTTGTTGTTGCCCGGGATGAAGCTGCGATTGGGGAAGGAGGAAAACGAGGAGAGGACTGTGGGGGCGTCTTCTTCGCGCATTGCCGGCAAAGGGGAACACTCGTTGCAAACGGATGTGGAGAATTTGACGCCGGATGAATGCTGGAGGCTGATTCTCAAACTAGGTAAGCATGGGATGTGAACTTCTTGCTTTTCAAAAGATTGGATTGACACTCATGTTCCAGAGCTTCTTGAGTCTGGAACGATAAGCATGGTCTGTGAACCTTGCTTGTTGAAAGATTGGATGGAGACTCGTTTGGGAGAGTTTCTTGAGGTTGGAACGATAACTCATGGATGTGATTTAATCTTTTTTTGAATATGGGGTATTGTATCTTGCAAGGAAGGCTAGTCCGTCAGGTCTTTGTGTTAGATCTGGGTAGAGAAAGAGGAGATGTATTGTGCCGTCGGGAATTTGACTATCAGGCTTCGATGCAGTGGCTTGGGCCAGGTCTGCTGGACTTTTTTGTTTATAGATATTTATGATGGGAGTTTTTCTTCATGTCATTTTCTGTAGGGTCGCGATGGCCTGCTTGGAATGGATCAACTGCAACTCAAACACCTGTAAGTTTTTTTCTTTCCGACTAAGTGTAGATTTTTCAAGGTGTTGAGACTGTGGAAGTGTAGTCATGTTTTAAGTTTTTTTATGATCACCTTTCCTGTTTCTGAGTGTTTTGGTGTGGTATGTGGAGGCAGCAAGGAGTGGTGAAAGATCGAAGCTCAACCAAGGATGAGCGTGTACAGGGTTTGCAACTAGGACAGGACTCTTTACGGTTGCTCGCTAGTCGGGCCTTAGAAGCGCTTGCCCAGACTCCGGATCGACATGGCCGACCTGCTGGAGGCATGCTCGCTCCCAAGTGGACGACACAGGAAATAGCAAAAACCAAAGCTCCAACGCCTTCAAAACCAACTCAACGAACGCTGGCAACTCTTGTGGAACAACCCTCTTCGTTAGCCAAAGTGCCTGTTCGTGCTTCACAAGAAACGTAAGACCTCCATCAGCCAGCTAATTGTATATCTTATCGTATATTTGTACTGTGTTGAGAGATGTTAGCCATGATTATGTTCTAATGTTTGTTTTGTGCTATATTTCAACAGGGCTTCCCCCAAGGTCACTTCCTCTGAATCTCGGACCGCGCCATTGACAATTTTCTACGCTGGCACTGTGAATGTGTGTGAGAATGTTCCTGAAGACAAGGTAAACGCTTTGGTTGATCTAGTTAGCCTCCTTCGTATTTGCATGTCACTGTAGTTGTATTTGTGGACCATTTGTGCAAGTTTTTGACAATTTTATGTTGTTGGGTTGATTATACAGGCACGCCTTATTATGCTGTTTGCTGAAAAAGCGGGAATTATACCCGATGCGCAAGCACCGAGTGCACTTACATCTTCACTTCATGTCATCCCACTTTCAAAGCCTACTTCAGAAATGGTTCGACGAGAAGAGGAACTCCAGCTTTCCAAGCCCTCTTTAGAAGTGGCTGTGGTGACATCGTCTGTTCCCTCCGACCTGGTGCCTTCATCTAACCATGCAGAAGGACCAAGCTCGAAACAAATAATAACTTCTGGGAGTTCGACAGAGATGGTGCCTGCTGAATTGTCTCCAGTGCCTGTCAAGATTACCATCACTGAAGACAAGTGTCGGCATCATAGGCAACAAGGGACGGCTAAACGTGAGTAATTCTTTGCTTTGCTTTGGTTTGATCATTCATGGTCCTGGAAATCAAGAGTGTCTAGAGGCATAAGTCTTGTCCTCCCCCACACGCTCAGAGAGCTATAGATCTGCAAGATCTCATGGTCCTAATGTAGCTTGAAGGATAGGCTTATGTCCGACGACCGTCTTTTAGGGCCTTGACCGAGTGGTAGAGGTCCATCTTTTTGCGAAGAAGCCATTTGTATGCTCTTGTGGGATGCGAACAACGTCTTGGGGTGGATGAGTGGTGGGGTGTTTAGAAATGTTTTGTCATATTGATTGACGAATACACATGCTTGTTTTGTTGCCTTGCAGCCTTGCCAAATGCGCGAAAGAACTCGTTGGCCAGGTTTCTGGATTCAAGGAAAAGGTAAAGCACCTTCGCAGTTTGCACAAACTGAGTTCTTATCACAGAGGTTTCAAGTATATTCCATGTTTTTTTTATTATTACAGTTTTTAAGTGAATGGAGATTTATTAGAGTTTGTGTTTCCACTAGGAGCAGACCCTCAGCATCAGGCTCCGAAGGCCAACCGACAAAGAGACCAGCACTTTCGGACGGGGGCCCGAGTGATGCAGAAGACATGAAGGGAAATAGTGGGATGTCACCCATACCCTTGTGCAGTCAATCATCCATCAACTCTAAGGAGGGGATGGTCGGTTGTGGTTACAGCGATTCGGAGATGAGGGATTAGGATGTTGCTTGTAGAACTGCCAGGCCGAATGAATATTAGGTCAAGCGTTTGGATGTCTCCTGGCATGAGGTACTACTTAGGAGCAATCGTGGTGAGAGAATTTTTGTTGGTTTATCTTTTTTTCCCTTCCGGCCTGGTTCTGGATGTGAACCTTTGTACAGATGCAAGATAGAGTGGGTCAATTGAGTGACCTCGGAGTCTGGGACTACAGACCACCTTGGAAAAGGGCTTCCATAGCCGCCCCGCTCCGAACCATATGTTATATGATTTGCTGGTCAGGAGCTCTCTGGTGATCGTGAGTAAAGATAAATTGAGAATTGAGTTGTGCAGGAGCGGAAAAAGAAAAGGAAGAGAAGGATTCGCTGGATCTGTAGGGTGAATCAGGGCCCCAAGAGCTCTGGTTTCAAGCTGTTTGGTATCTAATTCGGAGCAGAACGAAGGTTCTGCGGTGATAATTCAGCAGGTTACAGAACATTGGAAACATTAGCTTTTCTCATGTCTAAGCTTGGCTTGCTGTGAATGGAGGAGCCTAGAATTGCACTGAACAGGGTGCACTTTTTTTTTCCCCAGTGATTTCACCAACCTTAGTTTCACTATCTCTGCAATCTGCAATGTGACGCACACGCTCGAACTTATTCTATTGAAATGACTTGTGAAAATTGTTTGCCGTTCACGAAATGTTGACTCGTATCTGGCAGTAATTTGAAGAGTCCATGTGGCCTCCGTTACGGTGGTAGAACTACCTCCCACATACAAGTACTCTGCATTCATTAAGGTCTCAAGGTTGAATATATTGTTATTTTTCTATGTAGTGTTTTTAAGAGTCTCTGTCTTTATTTAGTAGGATAGAACTGGACCTAACGTAACAGATTTTGTATTCAAGATGCACTGTCATTCAGTTGTGGAGTTATTATTCTTCTTCTGCTTTGAAAATTCAAGATGCAATGAAAATTTGCATCTTCATCCTGACATTTTGACATCATCAGTGTCATTTGAAGCCACACACTTTCATCAAGTATTTGTCAGGTTCCATTTTAGAAATGGGTTGCAGTTTGGTGTAGTTATTTGAAGGACCCATACTCTTGCAAAAATTTCTCTGATAATCATTATTGTATGTTCAAGAATTTGTATGTCTTTACCACCACAGAAAGAGGACTAAAGTTGTATGAGGTCACAGTTGAATAGATAGATTTTCTAAAACCCTCGCTGGTCTCATAATTTCAATACTCTAATCATTTCAATGTCCTCATGTTGAACAGTGTGAAACAAAGCCCGCATCTAGCATCTACAGTACTTCTTTTTTTTTGGTTTTTTGGTTGGTTTTTGGGGGGTGGGGTTGGCACAGACACTTTTGATGACATAACTACTGGATTTCCTTACCTCAGTCAATGTCTCGCTGGCTGATTGTCTCGACTTCCACGACTTGACAAACACCTGTGTCAGAGATGCACAAGGGAGGAATGATTCCATGGGGTCCCTGGTAGGTGTGCTGAGCAAAGCAAATCTCTTTGATGATGCGGCCATGAGATTTTCGTCAATAGGTCACCATGGAGTCAGTGTTCCTCTTTTGTTTTTGAATCATGTGGGGACAAGGACCGGACAATGTTGCCTGTAGGGGCTGATGCAACATGACACATTGTGGGGCCGTTAGCTGTCAAAAAGGTTGGGGCTTTTTCTGCCCCCAAAAGTTGCGGCCACCGTACAGCAGTCACAGCACCTTAACATGTGGAGCCCTTAAGAAAACACACTCATTGACGGAACATAAAACATTGTACTTGGCACAGTGGAAACACCCAACAATTCAGCATGCAGGACGTTCAAACCACCATTCAAAGTGGGCCCAACAGTCTGGATTTACTCCAGGGGGAATCACTGAATTTTTTTGTAAATTTTTCACAGAATTTTTCTTCTTGCAAATTTTGAATACATATTTGCTATCTAGATCCAAAATTAGTCGGGAGAAGTCAAGAACATACCTTAGACATGGCTTGAAATAGGGGACTTTTTTCTTACTTTTATCTTTGGAGAACCCAAAAATTACCCTCCTGAGCCCACTTCGAACGAAGGACTTAATCCCTAAACGTCCAAACTTCATTTTTTGGCAACATAGAAATTTTGGGCAACTCTTAACGAATGGAGTTTTTATTTTTATTTTTTGAAATTTTAACATGACGTGTGCTCGAAGAGTAGCTCTAAGGCCCAAAAAATTTCATAACTTTTGACTACATGATTAAAAATTTATTGTATGATATGTACTTTTCATTGTTTAACGGGCAACCCACGTAGCAAAAAAGAATTATTTAAAAATCATTTTTTTAAGAAATTAAAATTTGAAATTGGTTCTCTAGATTTATACATACTTGAAAAGCTTTGAATCATTCCATTTTGATCAATGAGTCAAAAGTTATGAGTTTTAGTTTGTGGGAGTTTGCGGGTCATTATTAAATCTTTACTCTAAGACAAACTTTGAAGTCCTTTATTTCACTTGATTTTCAATATTTTTGGAAAAAATAAAAATATTGAGTTTAGATTTTTTATTACAACATTACAACCATTTAGATTGGCATTTTCCAATTCCATAAATAAATTGTTAACAATTTAGTATTTTGAATCATTTTTTCTTCCTTTCTACTTACTATTTTTTTTCCTATATATTGTATGATTCCAAATGATGATCAAGCATGTAGCCAACTTAACTACAAAAATGAATTCAAAGAGTAACCACCATTTTGGACATTTTTGCATATAAATGTGACCTTCTGAAGTGTAGTTGCCCGGATTTTTGCAAGGGCCCAAAAAAAGAAATTTGTCACTTCAAATGCTAATATCTTGCAATTTACAAGGTGGAAATTTTTGAAATTTTTCCCACATGTTTTCAAACAAGCTTACGACAAGATCCTACGGTTATATATGTCCAAAAATGTTGTTTTTTCTAAATTTTGGTACATGTACTAGAAATGGTAGTTTGAAAGTGATTTGGGTGAAAACATAGTCAAAATCATTTAGGGGTTAACGTCCTACATTCAGCATAGTTAGAGGCATTTTTATTTTCTACAAAATAATATTTTGTAGTATTAGCAAATGAAAATCATGAATATTAAAAAAATAGATTTGTTGGATGTGATATGTAATCTCTATGATTTTGCAAAGTACTGGCTCCCTAGACCACAAAAATTGTCACCCTAAACTGAGATCTACAAAAATCAATTGTCAGCAAATGATAATTATATATGTGTCTTTCAACTACGTTAGCAAATTAAAGTTAAACATTTGTAGGACACATTAATGGATGATTATGGATAGATTTCTTGACAATCTAGGATACACAAATGGGGGCAAGGATAGGAATGGTTGTTTCTACCTTATTAGCCATGTAGTGTGTCATGGTGCCATAGTCAAAATAAAAGTATAAAATATTTTTTTGATTTTTTAATTTAAAAATAACTAAAAGATTCATAATTTTCACATTATATGTCCAAACTTCATGAAACAAATTAAAGTCTGTGTACCCCTCCTCGCAAATTTTTTTTTGACAGTGCCATAAACACAACCAAGAAATGCATGGTTCTAGAGATCTCAATGTACTAAACTAACTAAATAAACAACTAACAAAACAAAAAACCTAATTCAATGTATGGATATCCAAGCAATGGTCCTCAAATCTTCAAGTCATTGTTGTTGTTCTTATCAAAAATTGGCACACTTTGATAGTTTTGAGCATGTCAAACTCTATCCTTCTAGAATTGTCTGAGTAATGTGAAGGCTTGTAATAAATACTCTTCTAAGAATAAAATATTTTTATCCATAATAGAAAGTTACTATACTTTCCTAGATGCCTTGGAGAAATTTATCAATTAAATCCAAAAGTTTAAGGCTTTTTCCATCAAAAAACATTCAAAATTGCCATTTCTATTGCAAAAGGCAAAGAAATTTAGAATTGTTGTTTTTTGCATATCTAACCCTAGGATCTTGCACTAGACTAGTGCAAGAATGTGTTGAAGAAATTTTAGAAACTCTGATAACATAGATTGCAATATATTTGAATTTAAAGTGATTGAGGAAAAAGTTCTTTTGCACCTTGCTTGACTAAATTTTTTGATTTTGAATCTTCTTAGCTTAAAATTTTTGCACTAATATTTTTGAATTTCTAATTTTTTATTTTGATTAATTGATTAAGATTCTAGTAATTTTAATTTTTTTCAAATACATTTAATTTTCACTCATAAAAAAATTATTAAATAGAAGTAGGTTCAAAATTGAAGCAAAAACAAGACCATTAATAGCTTTTAAGATGGAATTGGAACACACTAATCTCAACAATGAGATAGTTTTAGTAAGAGATCTTAACCTTGTGAACTTTTTTTAATTGTGAAAATTGAATTTATAAAAGGAACCTCGAAGTTATTTTTTCAAGAAGATGCTTTGATTGCATGAAAAACAAGATTGTCCATAACTTTCACATCACTAATCCAAATGGAATAAATAAAAATCTTCCTATGTTGATAAAAATACAATCTATGAGATATAATTTTTTGGTTTTTGATTTTGATTTTTCATGGGTTCTTTTTTCCTATCCATTGAATTAAAATTTGGGCTTTTTGTGCCATAATTTTGCTCTGGGGCATTGATTGGAATTAAAAAATTATATTCCTAAAAAGCTAATGTATTTTTCTATCTTTACAAAAAGTTTCAAAATATCAAGATGAATATTGACTTTGCATGAGCTTGTCCAAAATCCATTTTGTCCTTCAAGAAGACAATGTTACTTTAGGGGTTAATACAAAGATTGGAGTTGGTTGAGGAGCCATGTATTAAGACAATTTTGTTTACTATAGAGGCCCCATTTTCAAGGATGCAAAAGGGCCTCTAACTTCATTGGTAAAACAATGCTATAGAAGGTCTATGTGAACTTATATATGTAAGGTGAAAAGACCCAAAAGTGTTCATGTATCCATTCTTGACAAGTAGACTTCTCTTGAAAGTGTACTCAAAGTGCAATTAAACTATTCTCATATTTAACTATCATTGGTTGACTACAAATCTTCTAGATTTCAATATAATATTGACCAAGATATATGATGGTTAAAGTGGTTGTGGAAGTTCCACTTTAAAAGTTGATATTTTTTGAATGCTATTATTGTGAAAAGTTTTTTTCTATAAAAAAGATGCCTTTATCTATATTGAATTGCTTATTTTGATAGTTTTAGGTGTGATCACTTTAGTAGAGAAATCAATTATGAGTATTTGTGAATTGTGTCTATAACTCAATTGTATAACATTTGTTGTTACCCTAAGTCTTGAACACTTCTATAAATGCCCCCTAAGCATTCAAAAGTCGATATCCTAGTTATTAAACACAAAGTTGCAAGGTTATTTAAATATTCTTTGTTGAAACAATTTTTCATTCATCCAAAGTAATACTTGAATCTTTAAAATATAGCCATTATTTGTACCCAATTGGTAATAAAACTGAGATAAATCATCTATAGTATATTATTCAAGGTCATAAGCACATGTACCAAAAAAATTTATAAAAGGATTCTAGTGCCTTTGGTGTAATCAAAAGTTGAAGAATGTCCAAATTCTTGTAAATTATAATATGAATATCCAATTTTCTCACCATCATGCTCTAATTTATTTAATAAATAATAATAACAGTGACAATGCAATCAATTATATGGACAAATAAGTTGCTTGAAGCTTCTATATTATGTACCCATGTTTTGAATATTAAAGCCAAGTCTTTATCATGTACACTCAAATAAGGCAATGCAACCTAAAGGTCCTTGAAAAAATTCTTTTTTGAGACACATGGCCTTTGAAGGCTATAGTTAGGACAAACCTAACGCAATTATGGCAAATGATAGATTTAATCCTTGTTAAGAACAAATGGAGGGACAAACAACAACTCTTTGTGCACCAACATAAAGAGCCCCTATGTGAGCAATGTTAACATGCAAAGTTGACCGGGGAACCCCATAGATTCTAATGGAAGTCCCTACCACTTGCCATTGCTCATGGTAGTTTAAGGTCATTTCAGATGAAGAAAGTGTTTTTTGAGTTTTGAAATCCAAACTTATTTTTTGGAATTAACCCCTAAAGGAGCGGCTTGCGTTTTTTGGTTGTATAGAAATTTTGGGCAAATACTTGCAACCAAAAACTTTGATATTTTAGGCTAAAATTTTAATAAAAGGTGTGGACAAGGAAGATTTTTCATATGCAACAAATTTCATGACATTTGAAAATAAAAGTCAAAGGTTATAGCCTAATATGTTACTTTTTTTCGTAACTAAAATTTTAATAAAAGGTGTGATCTAGGAATATCTTTCATGTGCAACAAATTTCGTGACATTTGGAAATAGGAGTCAATAGTTATAGCCTAATATGTTATTTTTTTTTCATAACTGGGTAATTTGGGCAAATTAGAAAAAATCACTTTTTTTAGAATCCCAAATTTGAAATTGATTTTCTAGACTTATATATAGATGGAAAGCTTTGAATCATTCCATTTTAATCAACAAGTCAAATGTTATGAGGATTTTTTGTTTGTAGGCAATTATGAATTCCCTACTCTAAAATAAATTTTGAAATCCTTTATCTTATCCAATTTTCAATATTTTTGAAAAAAAATTCTAGGATGGAAATTTTTTATTACAACATTTGAACCATTGGGATTGTCATTTTTCAATTCCATATTTTCATTCTTAATAATTTAGTATTTTGAATCATTATCTTCTACTACTTATTTACTATTTTTTTCCTATATGTTGTACAATTCCAAATGATCTAAAATTTTTCAATCATGTGGACAACTTGTCTAGGAATAAGAATCCAAAGAAGCACCATCATTTTGGTCATTTTTTTAATAGAAAAGTGAGCTTGTGAAGTGCAGGTATTCAACTTTTTGCAGTGGAAAAAAAATGATTTTAGTGAATTTGAATATTTATATCTAGCAATCCATGCAATGGAGATGTTTGAAGATCTTTGAAATAGTCAAAATTTTCATAATTCTAAATATGTACTCTAAAATGCAACTAAAAAGTATAATCTTTGGTCATAACAAAGTAGACTTTGACAAAAAAAAATATATTTAAAAAATGAGCACATCCAACAACTTGTAATGAAAAGCATTATATTGTAAAAGTAAAATTTGAAAACGTGTAAATAAAAATTCAGCAAAAGTACCTCATAATCATCCTTGTAAAAAATATTAAACAAAAGATGTAAGGTAGCTTTGCTAAAAAACAATTTAAAAAAACCTCGACGGATTATTTTGGAAATTATACTAAAGATTTATAAATAAAATAAAATTTTAATAGAAAGGAATGAAAACATATTTAGAAATTATTGCATAGAAACTTTTTTGATTTCAAAGTGATAGAATTACTTCATTGACAATTTGTGAGGATGAAGGGTGTAGAGGTTACTTTTATAATGAAAATTCATTATCCATGACAAATCCTCAAAGGATATGGAATAATTTGAAGATGAGAGTTTGACCACTCATTGTCAAAACATATGAATTAGTGTGTTTAAAGTAAAATTTAAAACCTCATTTAAGCACAATAGAATAACTTTTCCAAAAAAATTTGAACTAAATTAATGTAGAAAATCTAGCTAACTTTCATCTTCAAAAAGACCATTTGTGATTTTGAGCCTTTAAAACGAAGTTATGAAAAAAGATCATAGAATGGTTGAGCTTTTACTATTCCTAATTTACATATTCTACATGAATTGTTTTACCTCTTACCACCCCACTTTTATAAATAGCTTGTCTTACCACTTTCCTACTATAGAAGTGATAATTCAAGGTTTCATAAAATTACCAATTAGTATACTAAGTTCATTCCTAGGGAGAATTTCAAATAGGATAGTACATTAGTGATTCTAATCGAATAGGTGGCACAATCATAATATTTTGAAAGTAATTCCTCACACTAATCCTAATTGCACACTCCACTCCACTCTTAAAGGCCACAAGGTAAGAAACAATATCTTTCAGTTTGGCTCTTTATCTTTATTCTTAAATTTTCAATTTAACACTTTCACCAACTGGATCAAGTCTCCAACACAACTAGCTTTATATCTTCAAACTCCGATTTGGTCTCTTTTCTTCATAGCAACCTTCTTAACCAATTCTTTTGCTAACATTGGTCAGCATGACATTTCACCAACTTGGAACTGGATCTTCTTTTATACACTAGCTTATATTTTAATTGATTATTTTATCTTCTTCCCATTGGGCAATTTATTCTCTATAGCTATATTCACTCAATTACACTCCATTCGGTAAAAAATATCAGCTTGTACTCTCTTTCATTCCTGATTGAATGATTTACATGCGCCAATTAAACTACAACTTTATATTTCAATTTCAAAAGCCTATAGGCTCTTACTCATATACTCATTTGAAAATTAACACAAACACATTCAATCAAATCATTCATGCTTCCAATGTCACTTACACAGACACACACTAGACAGACTCACATTTAATTTCATCATTGCAATTCCATGACATTACAACGACACACCTAATTGGATGCACAACATCACATTGCAATCAGCAATTGATATACAATCAGCCTACATCCACAATACTTGACACATTCCAATCAATTTCTAACCACGTATAATCTCACTTTATACACAACAATTAGACTCAAGCCAACAACAATTCACAAATTACAATTAAGTCTTCATTCCAATCTCATAAACACATCAACAACCGATAACGATTCAAACCACACACCATTGTATATTTCACAACATGCAAACATAAACAATTCACTCACACATACACAACAAGACAAACCCTTTAGGCAATTGAACGCTATGTATATTAATCACATAGAAAACTACAAAATTCACAACAGCCAACACCGGCTGGAGTCACATTGGACTCTCTCAACAATGGATGAAGCACTCCTTGCCTTCCAACACCTAATAGGCAATCTCTTCCTTCCAATCGCCACCAAATAGAATCACGTGAACTCAAATTCAAATGGGCGTTCTTTACCAACTAGTCGCTTTATTTCCTCACTATCCAACCAATAATTCAAGCCAATTAAATTCAACTAGCTTTACACCATCAATTTACACTTCAAAAGCTCAAAAATCAGCCATAATACCGATTCACACCGTTTAATTATAAAACTTCCACCAAGTTGAAAACGATTCCTATCTACACCTACATACATCATGTGGATGTTTTGAAGCTACATGAGAGACTCATGCATGAAGTGATTAGTTGTGCTAGGGTAGAACATCTAAATTGAAGGTTAAATGAAAAGCAAAACTTCAATTAAATTATTTATCCAAGAAGTCAAATTTAAATTTTTTTTTTTTTTAAGTGCCAAACATTAAAATTTCAAATTAAGTAATTATTCACATGGATAATGGCAAAGCTACCTTGCACCTACAGTACGTGTCATTAGAGAAAACCAAATGTATTTTTTTTGTTAAAAAAAAAAAGAATTTTTGTAGATTACCTAGCCTACTTCTATTTCAAAAGAAAAAACTATTTTTAGGATGTTTTTGGGTGTAACTTCTTAATATTATATTAGAATGATGTAAAAAATCTTAGACCTTTAAAGATGGTAGAAAGCTATATGTCTACACTAAATGTCATTAGAATTCAACTAGATTTGAATTTGTAGTGGCTTGATTGAAAATGAGAATTTAGACTAAATATCCATTTTTGTCTTTTTGTGGTAATAAGGCAATTGTTGATGAACCTTGTATATTACAGGATACACAAAATCTATACTTATCTGATTCAAGAATTAAAATACTCTAAAATATATTAAATCTTGAAAAGATATCAATTTCAATTCTCTTTATTGTACATGACTTATGAATGAAGACAACATTAAAAAACTTTATATTCAATAAATTGGGGCTTTTCCATGAATTTAGAACTTTATAGCCTTTAAAGTGATTTACCTTAAACACCTTAAATATCCTATATTCAATAAATTTTTATATTATATATAGTTTTTATATTGTCATATAAAATCTTATGCTTTAAAAATATATATATGTACACTATATTTAGATTGAAGAAAGTTCAATTTAGTTCAAGGTGATGTGTATTTTGGATTTGAAAAGCTCAAAATTAATAAATATAGTGTTTAAAAGGTCTATGGTGCAATCTTAACCCCTAAAGTTCTTTGACTATGTTTTCGCCAAAAAAGCTCCAAAACTACCATTTCTTATACAAGTTTCAAAATTTAGAAAAAAAAAAATTTGGACACATATAATTGTATGATCTTGAAATACGCTATTTTGAAAATATGTGGTAAGAATTTCAGAAATTTCCATTGTGTAGATTGCAAGATATTGGCATTTGAAGTGACAAAAATCATTTTTTTGTCCCTACAAAGAAACATGTAGTTGAACTTCACAAGGTCACATTGTATGAAAAAATGTTCAAAATGATTAAAATTCATTGGACTCATTCTTCAAGGCATGTTGGCTACATACTTGAAATTTGTTAGATCATTTGAAATTGTACAATGTATAGGAAAAAAATAGTAAGAAGAAAGATGTAGAGAATGGTTCAAAATGCCAATTCCAATGGTTGTAATGTTGTAATAAACAATCTCCAATTTATTTTTTTATTTTTCATTATTTTTGCCAAAAATATTGAAAATTGAATTCAATAAAGGACTTCAAAGTTTATTTTGGGGTAGAGAATTCATAATTGCCCACAAACTAAAACACCTCATAACTTTTGACTCATTGATCAAAATGGAATGATTCAAAGCTTTATATATATATATATATATATATATATATATATATATATATATATATATATATATATATATATATATATATATATATATATATATATATGTATTTATATATAAATCTAGAAAACCAATTTCAAACTTGGATTTTTTTTTAAAGTGATTTTTCAGATCCACCCAGACTACCTGAGTTGAAAAATAAACTACATATTAGGCCAGAACTTTTGACTCATATTTTCAAATTTCTTGAAATTTAGTGCTCATGAAAGATATTCTTCATCCACACCTTCTATCAAAATTTGGGCCAAAAATATGGAAATCTCTAGTCACATGCACCTGTCCAAAATTTCTATGTTGCCAAAAAACACAATTTGGTCCTTCAGGGGTTAATGTTAAATTTTACTTTATCATAAATTCATACATGAGATATAAAAGCACTCTAAAGGGCATAGAAAGTGTAAGATAACTATATCCAAAACAATGTCAATAAGCATTTTGAGAAGGGTTCCTATTATTATGATTATGAACATTGTCCATGCTTTGGTCAGAACTTCTTGGGAGGCAAAGAACATTCTAAATTCTCTTAGTATGTATGCTTTGGGCATTGTATGAATAAACATGGCAATTGCCTTAGTTTAATTTTTAATAAGAAGAATGCAAATACAAGAATTAACGAAAGAACCTTTGCAAACCCAAATTGCTTGCATATGGAATAAGTAACTATCCTTATATATGACTCCTTTCTAAAATTGACCCCTACAAATTCTTGCATGAAATGTACAACTTCTATTCATAAAAGCCTAGAATTGCTCTTGGACACAACTATTTTCACCACTTTGAATATGCATAGTTTATTCATACACTATCAAACAAATGCATTATAGAAAATCTAAAACATTTTTTTCACCTTCAATAAGAATCAATCAACAAATTAGGCAATTCAACGATTTGAACCATGTCCAATTGCTTATTTGGATGCAATTGGGTGTAGTTACTTTATTAATATTCATAAAAGGCAATCAAGGTTTTGTATTTGAAAGCTAAAAAAATGTAGAAGACTTGAATATTTATGGATTCTGTTCTCACAACGTGAGATTTTGATGACTTGACTTGAATGCACTATCTGCAACAAACATCTAAAGTAGCAACACCTAATTATCCCTTTCTAAAACCAATTCCTATAGATTTTTGCCTAAAATGTGCTCCTTCTATTCAAGGGAGTCTAAGGTCACTTTATTTTAGAAATATCTATTTTTAGAACATTAAAAATTCATAGTTTATTCATGTGGTGTGCAAAAAGTACATTTCCTTTCCCTATCAAATACAATATTAGTAAATAACTTCATATTTTTTCCAATATATTAATAAATGTATTAATTGAAATCATGTTGAATTATTTACTAGGATGTTTTAGGTGTAAGGTAGATCAAATCATCTCAACCATCTACCTATTATTGGCATCTTGCTTTTGGCCCCATTACCATTACAAAACTCATCTAAATCCATTTATTATTTTGACAAAATTAGTGCATTAATTCCAACTTGGGTAACACTTTAGTCCTTGATTGGCAGATACTTAATCTCTAAAGTGCTTAGACTATGCTTCACCAAAAATATTATCTCAAAATGGGCCTTTTTGATAATAAAGGGCCTCCAAAAATGAAAAATGAAATCTTGTTGCATCTAACCATAAGATTTAGACTACTTTTTTATTTTGTAATAAAAAAAATGAGAGGTTTTGACCATATATATTGTAAGATTATAGTATTTGAAGTTGAATAAAATTATTTTGGGGGGCACCCAAATTCTAAAAGGCTCTGATTTGGGGAGGCTATTGCACAAGTTAATTTCACTTTTTTTCTTGAAATTCTTTTGCTTGATTTTTGTGATAAAGTTGGCCACATGTACCAAAAAATTCCAATAAGAAACTAGCTTCGAGAAAGTCTCATAAAAAGCCCCTTTTCAACAATTTATGGCTTACTTATACAAGAATTTCTTCAAAATGTGAACAATGGAGTTCTAAGTTTTAGCTAGCTTTAGGAGAGAAAAAAATCGCCCAAAATATCAAACTTTGGCAAGTTTGATCAATTTGTATCTAAACTAAAGTGAAAGGCAATAAATTGGAAATATTGGGCTTAGCAAAGGAGGAGGCTGGGTTGTATTCTCTTCAACTTTGAAGATGTTTCCCTTTCCATCAATTTTGAAGATGTTTCTTAATCCATAAACTATAATTTTTAAATATTCAATATTGAATTTAAAAAATATCAAAATTTAAGCCAACAATTTTCCAAAGTTTGTAAAGCCACATACATTATTTGTTCCAATATGAGAAGAGAATATCTTTAAAGAAGTGGAATGGTAGGGGTGGGATATGTAAATAAGAATAATAGGAGCTCAACTTGTCATAGTTAAGTGAAAAGTATGAATTGTGTTCAAATTAGAATTTCAAGCTTCATTTTGGCACAGTAGAATTATTTTTTCCTAAGAATTTTGAATTAAGAAAATTTATTAATATCAAGCTAAATTTCATTTCCAAAAATCTATTTGAGATTTCAAGTCTCTAATCAAAAGTTATGGAAAAATCATGAAAAAATTTCAAAGAGGGGTTGGAAAGGATATTTTCTCTGACATTTTCAAACATTCTCTCTGAATTTTGTTCATAAATATTTTTTGGAGGCTAAAATTCACAAACGATTCTTTGGAGATGAAACTTAGCTTGATTTCCCAAATTTTCTTTGTTCAAGGATTTTTGGATTAAGTTATTCTACTATGCTAAAATGAGGTCTAAAATTCTATTTTGAACATAATTCCTACATTTTGACAATGAGTGGTCAAGCTTTCATTTTCAAATTATCCCATTTGCTTTGAAGATTCATGACAAACAATAGATTTGATTATGAAAGCAACCTCTCCACCTTATTTATTTTTTATTGTCAAAGAAACAATTGATTCATTTCACCTCAAACTTTTATTTGGATGATAGTTGGTGGAAAGACAAATGGTTTATGGATTCTTTGGGCATTTGTCTTCTTTTTCAAATGTAACAAGTAGGAGTAACCTCTTCAGTAGGCAAAAGCAGAAGCTACAAGCCACCACCTTGGCATGCCACCAACTCCTTGTGCGTTGTGTCAAATTTATTAGTCTAGAAAAATGTCAGAGAAGTACCCTAATCAAAACCTAGGCAAGAACCTATCTCAGTCCTTGCTTGTGCTGCCAATAGTATTTGGTCTTTTAAGAGTTAAGTGCTAATAGATACACTTCAAAGTAGTTATAGGTTTTTAATAGGACGTTTATGATTCTAGTCTATAGACAATTTTGTAATTTCGAAGCAAACCACTTCAAAAATTCACAAAAATTACAATTTTAGTTAAAAAAAGAAGTATAGTATTACTAGGATTTGATTCATGAAACAAGTGCACACCTCTGAAAAATATGTGCCCCTATTGGAATTGACCCTAACATATTCAAATTGCAAATCAAGGTGCAAATAGGCTTACCAACCTTTGTTACCTTCACGAAGAAAGCCACATGATGTGAAATGGGTAAATCGGATGAAAATGGATGAAACGGATGAAAGGTCATCATAATGCTGGCCATAATGCCGGCATTGCACATGTACTGGACAAATAATAATTTCAGAAGCCTTTTCATCTGTTCACCAATTGTGATCCTGTCACAGACTTGAATTCAGGGTTTCAGAATCTCTCTGAGTGACACTCTTTTCATGACGGAAGGACAAAACATTGAGTGACACATTTCCCTATTTTCAATGGATGAAATCACTCAATTGCTATGTAATCCAAGGACAATGTTGCTCTACTATGAATGGCTTTACACACTTTTGGATGAATACTTTTGTTTTTATCCACATTTTGTATGTTTCATCCATTGGTAGGTTTTATCTATTGATAGGTTTGGCCTTGCAAAGAATCTTTTCAGCTCAAAAAATGTCCCTTCAAAACCAGCTTGAAAAAAAAAAAGTAAAATTAAAATCTTCAAAAATCACCTTGATTAGAACTTAACATTTTGAACTACCAAGAAAAATTCTTGTAAAAATCACAATTTTCAATCTACAATTGATTCAAGAAGGAATTTTCAATTTTTGGCTTCAAATTTTATTAAAAAATATAAGTTTATGTACTAGTTGATTCAACCATATAAATATGATATATGGATCATGTTTTACAACTATTGTTTGAGAATCATCATTAAATTATTATTCTAAGTTGCATTTTATTGTACATCTTCACAATTTTGAAAATTTGAACCATTCCTTGATCCTTTAGAGGCTAAGGGTTAAGGGTAAAGGGTTAAGTATGGGAATACTCAATTTCACTTTAGGAGACATTTTCAAGAGAAGTCTATATATCAAGAATGGATATACAAACATTTTGAGGTGTTTTCACTTTATGTCCACACACAAAATGATTGCAATCTCCTATCCTACATATCATAAATAATTAGGGGAAACCTGGAACATCTCTAAAATATAAAAAATTATACAACTATTTTTGAAAATCTGAAAAAATTTCATCGTTGAAATTTCAGAAGTATTCACAAACTGACCTGGATATACAAAATTAGAGGAGGGGCCATTGAATGGCATGTGCAATAAGTTTACTTGTATGCCCATGTCTGATATGTGTTTGTTATAAATTTCTTTACAATCTATGCTTGGTTGGATTCTATTTAATTGTCTCAGTGTATCTATTTTTGCAAGTAGCATACGACAAGGGCAGATGAATGGTAGTAAATTTGGAGGGACTACCACTAATTAAGTGGTCCTTGTTAATTTTATTGGTTTTAATTTGTTGATTTCTTAAATTTTTGAGCGTCCAAGCACCTTAAATACAGTCTCTCCAAACTAAAAGATTTTCTTGTTTGACTATTATAATCTTTCCAATGTTACGGTCAAAAGACATGTTCTTTTCCCTATAGCTCTAGGCCTATCTCCATTACTAATTGATGTAGTCAATTTATTGAGTAGATCTTTTATTGAGTGATAGTTTGATTGGAATGAATTGAGAAGGGTTAGGATTTTAGCAAACTTGTGTTAGACACTAAGGGATTAATCCTTGATAGACCATTGTTTTCTTGGAAAACAAATGATAGTTTGGGTAGGTCTTTATGATCTCAATTTTTGGCATGATTTTTTGAAACTTTCTTTGGAGTAAAAAAACACATTAGATTTTGTGATATATAAATTTATTTCAATTAGTGCCTTGGAGAAAAAGTTATGCCACCCTAAGGATGAAATGGATTTTTTTACACAAAAAACAAAACAAAACAAAGAACCCATTGAAGTAAGGCAATTTAGACTCATAAGCAACAACATACAAATTAGTAACCCCTCAAATATTGTTGAAGTGTCTAACGATATGGTGAAAAGAAAGAATCATCTATAGTATGAATCAATGCACTATGGCCACTTCATTTTTTTGGAAGGCATGCATATTTTTCCTAAAATTTTGAGTTTTTTGAAAGTTTAATGGAAGGTCTTTAGTTTGGTTAAGAATGTTATGTATTTAGGTGTAAACACCCAAAGTTTTCCTTGTACCTATTCTTGATAAGTAAACTTCTTTTGAAAGAGTCCCCACAAGTGCCATTAAATCATGCCCTTACTTAATTGGAATTGGTGAACTATTGATTATTTAGATTTTAGTTTTATGACTGATCTATATGAAATTTCAAAGGCCTAGGGAGTTTTCTACTTTGAAAATTCATGGTAATTACATGTCTTATCCAAAAATTATTTGATTTCTTTTTAAATTCATGATTTTCAATTGCTAATACTACAAAAATGTTTTTTTTTTAAATTATAAAAAATGTCCCCAACTAAGATAAGAACATCCATAACTATCAATTTAAGCAATTCAACACATTTGGAGGCAATTTTTTCTACAAAAAATCTTTTTTTCAATATTAGAAATTGAAAATCATGAATTAAAAAAAAATTAGAATTTTAGGGTAAGGCATTTAAATTCTACGAATTTTCAAAGTATATCTCCCTAGGGCATCCTAAAAAAAACTCTCATTAGAGGATTTTTTCACCCTCGGGAGGGCTGGCTATGGGTTCCTACATTGTGGAAATAGCCCCATAGGGGACCGCGACAGCTCACTGAAGTGGCATAGACTACCACGTCCAAAAAAATTATTTTTATTTTCTGTTTTTTTTTGCATTTTAAGAGTAATTTTTTTTGTCGAGAACAATTGTTCCCTGAAACTGCGAGGGAGGGCAATTCCCGATGCACCTACTTGAAGTGGCCCTCCTTGAGCCCAAAAATCCTCTAATGACAAAATTTGCCTTGATTCTAGTACCAAAATCTAAAGAAAAACAGAGCCCACCAACCATATTGAAGTATGTACACAATTTCAAGGTACATTTGGAGACACTTTAACGGAACTCTACTATCAAACTATGGATATACTAAGGGTTATGGATGTTCCTACCTTATATTGAATTTGAGATTGAATCGCTTATTTTGATGTTTTTGAGTGTTTTTGCTTTAACCCATCCTCCATTCACTTTTTGATTGAGCCATAGATCTCCAAAGTTTGATAGTCTTGATCTAAAGTGGGTACTCTCCAAATTGCCCACTTTTTGCTACTATGTTTAGTTACTACTATTAGATTGGTCAATTTCTCATATTTTCTTGTTGACAAGAGAACAGAGGTTCCAATGTACTAAAGAAGACAACATTTGGACACCATATGCAAAAGTTACAAATGGTCTACATTTTATTTTGGTAAATGTTCTAAAATCATTTCTTCCACGTACATACATATTGATTTTAGATATGTAGACAACGTGATGATGGTAGTTTTAAGCAAGGTGTGATTGAAAGTGTACTCACTTTCAATTGCAAGAGAATATAGAGGTAGGAGGCTCAAAATCCATTGAGGCATTAAGAATTACCCTTGTAATTAGCTCTCAAATGGACATGAGATGGTCCTTAAAATTGCCCTTTGTAGTCACTATATGGATTGAGAAAAAAAAAGTGTTATTATTTGCAAGAGCCAATCATTCTTCTTACTTTTCTCCATTTCTCTTTACAAGTTGTAAGTGAACAGTTTATTCCCTAAAGGACCAAGTTGCATTTTTTTGGCTAAATAATTTTTTGGGGCAGGTGCATGTGACTAGAGATTTTTATATTTTAATGAAAATTTTTAAGAAAAGATATGTACAAAGAATATCTTTTATATGCACTAAATTTCATGACATTTGAAAATGGCAGTCAAAAGTTATGACCTAATATATTACTTTTTTTGTAAGTGGGCAATTTGGGTAGATTAGAAAAAATCACTTTTTCAAGAAACAAAAATTTTAAATTGGTTATCTAAAGTTATACATATGTGGAAAGCTTTAAATCATTCAATTTTCATCAATGAGTCAAAAGTTATGCGGATTTTTTGTTTGTGGGCAATTATGGATTCTCTACTTTAAAATAAACTTTGAAGTCCTAAAGTTAACTTACTCAATTTTCAATATTTTTGAAAAAAATAAAATCCTAGGATGTAGATTGTTTATTACAACATTGCTACATAGAGATTGACCTTCTTTTGTATTCCATAATTAAATTCTTAAAAATTTTGTATTTTGAATCATTCTCTACTACTATCTACTTACTATTTTTTTCCTACATGCTGTACAATTCCAAACAATTTGAAAATTTCCAAGCATGTGGCCAACTTGTTTAGGAAAAAGAATCCAAAGAAGCCACCACTATTTTGGACCTTTTTTCATAGAAAAGTGAGTTTGTGAAGTGTAGCTGCCCTGCTTTTTGTAGGGCAAAAAAAAATGATTTTAGTGAATTTGAATGCTAATATCTTACAATCCATGTGGTAGAAATGTCTGAAATTTTTACCACATGTTTTCAAATCAACATACTACAAGACCCTACTGTTACACATGTCAAAAAAAATGTTTTTTTTCAAAAATTTGGTACTCGCACTAAAAATGACAATTTTTGAGCGTTTTCAGTGAAAGCATGGGGATGGAAATTTAAGGGTTATGAAAGACCTAGGGTCATCATAAATAGGTGCTTACAACACAACTCGTTTGAATATTCATAAATAATTCAATAATGCTTCGAAAGATATGAAACCACCTGTGTTACTTTCCACATCTATTCTTTTCATCTCAAAAGATGAGCTTTAAATATTTCCATTGAAGGAAATACACGAAGAAGGCGGACTGTAAGCCCTGTGACGAGCGGGTTTTTCAGCCTCCTACCTTATGTCTAGCAATCACCTCGAGGCTTCTCCACCACTCCACTGGCTCTCGATCGACTAATTCAATTGTTTTGCATTCGAAAACGGGAGGAATATATTCAAGTGACAAGTGACGAGTCATTGCAACGTTAACGGAGAGAGATTCCTCCCTGACATTCAATTTGGTTTTGATCGATCAGGGAGCTGCACCCAGCGCGCGGAGGCCGCTTGCATTGGGTGGATCGATGACTTAGTTTCGGATCGGAGGAACCAAAACAGACTGAGGAGTTGATCAGTGGAGCACAGACAGACTGAGGAACATAACATATATGTCAAGGTACAGTAGCGGACAACTTGATCCACTCAACTTCTTTTACCGACGGATCGGATCGGAAGTCACGAAATTGAAGTGAGTCGATTAGAAATTTTTTCTTATAAGCAGTACGTACTAGCTATTAATTGGTCACGAAACATGTACACGGCACTCTCGCAAGACGTGGAAACACATCTTGTCACTTACCGTATTCAAAGGCAATATATGCAAACATGTCACCATTTTAAATTACAGCAAATTACGTACGGCAATGTTTGTTGCAGGCAGTGAGGAATTTGCTCCAGGGCTGCCCCTAATTTCAGTTACTGTAGTACGGTACCTTACTCCTCAAGTTAAATAGCTAGCGTAACTCTAGAATGTGACCCATGAGAAAATTGTCGTATCTGTTTTATATTCAGTGCAATTTGTGTCATGATTTCATCCGTCACACTATTCTCATATTTTTATTCACAAAATTCTTCACTCGTTCTTGATTTTCATTCATTAATTTCGGGGAAACCTTAATGACATGATCTCAGATCGATGTACAGCTTCTCAATGAAGCCTTGCAAGTTGCAACTGCATGAAACCATTTTGGTGCTCGATCTGGGTGGGCTCCGATCTGTAACTTCCAATCTGCAGAATCTCTCACAACCGTCTCAGTCTGCAAACCCTTGATCCATAGATCCAATTAATGACTTACCCCACAATCTCCGCAAAAACCTAACCAAAAGATAAAACTTAACATACCAACTAACTGATTGAAACTCAACAAGTACACATACTTACACTGTCTGATAGTTCAGTAATGCCAACAAGGGTCACACTGGTACCAAGCCAGAAGAGAAATGTAATTTCAACATTCAGTGGAAGAGGAAAGGACTGGAGCAAACTCACCGATTGTGCGTGTAACAGTTTCAGGGCTGATATCGATAAGCTTATACTTCAGTCATGTTCGATGCCCGGTCAAGGTTTCAATTTGTGTTTACATGTACAACGACTGTGAATCCGAGCCGAAACTAGATTAGAGAGAAAAAACGAGAAGAAAAAATGACAGATCTTCTCATGGTCGATGAATGAATCCAACTGCGAAAATGGACGAAGAGGCTTTGAAATTGGTTCTCCCGGCCTTCCGCTGGCGTCTGTCAATCCCACAGTCCTAAACCCTAAAAACCTAACCTCAATTGCAACCTTAATTGCAGCTTTAGTTCACAGATCAAACAACATTATTTAGCTTGCATTAGAGTTGTAGTAGATGCTTGGAAACTGGGTGCTGGTCACACTACAGGCTCTCTTATAAAACAAGTTATGGTGCTAGGACTATGCATTAATAATAGTCACTAGCTAATGTCAGCTCTAACTACACTACTTTTCAAAAAAAGTGCTTCAAATTGGACCCACTTACAAACTCTACAATTGAAAGTTATGCACTAAGAGAGTTTTTACCTATGTCAATGAAGTCCAATTCAGCTATTCATTGAAACTAAAGGAAGAATTTTGGATGTCCATCTTCAATCAAGAGTACACAATTTCTACCTACATGTAGCTTTGGCAAATCTTTCTCTAGGAGTATTTCATCCTAAATCCTAAATAAGGTTGATACACTTCAGTCATGATCAATGGATCAACAATCTTTTGTTAATTTGTTTTTATCAAGTTTGAAATTGGTAAAAATAATAAAAGCTTAGATTGCAATCTAACTTGTTCTCGATGTATAGGAAAACCTACTACTCTTAGAAGTGAAAAACTAAAATGTGTTATGAAAAGGTGTCAATAGATTCCTTATCATACAACAATGAATTCGCAAAACTACATCATATTTCCCCTATTTACAAAAATAGGTTACTCTATGTTGTGCAAATGGGACCATTGTTAGAAATAGGTGATATATATTTGCAACACCCATCATCGAATTGAGATTGGTGTTTGTGCACAATATTGTCTACACTATTTTCATGTTATCTTAAAGAGTGTAATTTTCATTCAATTTTCATCCAATTACATCTAAAGTTCATCCAAATTCATTCAAATGTTCACAATATGTATATTGCATTCATCTAAATTAGTGTGAGGAGTCTTCCAATATTCCAACTCCTACACTAATTGAATTGGTTTGTGTAGATGTCACATTTAACTACTTTTGGACTTTTAAAAGCCTAGGATTAATAATAGTGACCACAAGGAAAAAAACTATTCATCAGGAGATAATCATGGTTGTCATAACGGGTGAGTTAGGGTCATCGGATGGGACGGATGGTCCGGACGGCTTTAATTTTGTAACTTGTGCAATTTTGCGGAATGACACGTCACCTCGTTCGTGCCCAGCATGTTCCTTAATCCACATGGCATCCACATGGCCTATTTTTCCGTTATCAGAAAGTCAACTATGTGTTGACTGTATCGGATGGGCGGGATCTCTAACGGACGGGTGAACCGGACGTCCGTCCACTATGACAACCATGGAGATAATCCAAAACATTGGGAGATTAGTCCAAAACATTTGGAAATCTATACCATTAGAAGAGTTTCGAGGGGTCCACAAGCCTGTTTCAAGCTTGTTCCCTCGCAGTTGTTCCCCATAGCAAGGGGAACGACCTATTGTTAGAATCTTTTTTTTCATTAAAATAAAAAATAAAAAAATTAGTCTCCAAATGCAATTTTTTTTTTGTCAATGACATGGCAGGGTCTTGGCCACGTCAGACCACTACACCGAACCTGTTTCTTGCGTTCACAGGTTGTAATAACTCGCAGGCATCCAGAGGCCCCAAAAATCTTCTAATGAAAATTAGAAGATCTATACAATCATCGGGAGATCTCCCGATGTTAACATCAAGAGATTTGTTGATGTATAGTCCATAATTCATTGAATAGTCCAAAAGTAATTAAATGTGGCATGTAGTAAGATGGAACAAAACAATGCTTATTTAGTGGTGAAATATTGCCAATATTCATCCATTGCCTATATACTTTGATTTTACTATAGGAATTAAATGAAAAAAAATTGTATTTTTTCACCTGATTGCACCATTCACTAAATGTGTTTAGACATTTGACCTCATGCCCAAAGCTCACATCTCTACTAAGCTAGATAAATACTAGATTGTAATTGCTTAATTACTTTCATCATGGCCATACATTGTGAATAAGGTTGCCAAATATGAGCCATTGGATCATAGCTCTTTGCCTACCCTATGATATACTTCAACATCCAATATCTTAAGGTACTCTACCCAATGCATTTATTTGTTAACATGTTAGTCTCTTATACAAACAAATTAGCAGCCAAGACTTCTCTGAAGGTTTGGTGTTCATAGCCACGATTTTGAAAGTTTCATTATTTTATAGCCAATATCACAATTCACCTTGAATGAAGATTTTTTAGTTTGGATATCAAACTTTGAAATCCAAGTTTATTGTGCCCATGTACAAAAGACAAATCAATTTAGAATCAAAAAGGATATTATAGGATCCAAGCTTGATTGAAGGGCTATTAGTTTCAATTGATTTGTTCAATTTAAGGTTGCAATCAATGGCACTTGCACTCTCACAATATTGTAAATTCAATCTCTTTTTCTGCAATTGCATTATACAAATTCATGATTCATCTTGGTATCTAGGTAGAAATCAACCTCTTGTGTTTGTTACATGATTCAAATTGAAAAAATGTAGTGTGTAAGATATCAACACATTGTGTTTGGCCTAACTTTATTGGCAAGATGCCATCCAAAAACATTTCACGAAGAGAATGAATAAGATCTCTCATAATGGAATTACTTGAGGCTATGGGAAAAATAAAAATGTGAGGACTATTTAGATGGTGTCAAGGTCATTTACTACTTGTAATTTGATGCAATGCATGGATTCAAAAACCCATTTCAAGGTTGCCTTATCAAGTTTTGTAGGCTTAGTTTTGGTGAATTCAATAAGTTGTTTTGGAACTCATGCTTGGTTGTACATTTAGCACTCTTATTTATCAAAAATTGGTTGAGTAATTGACTTACAACCCATTTTGAATTGACTACAGCAATGCATGCTTAGAAGTTTTGGACCATTGAGAACTTCCCATAGTTGATTTTGTTGGGCATATTGCTTGTAGGTGTCATGGAGTCTAATGGAGTCATAGGTTCATCAATGATTAGCACTCATATATTGTAGTTTTTCAACAATGTAGTCATTTGGTAGTTAGGCAATTCCTTTAAATGGTAATTGAACTCTCAAGTCAACTTACTTTCTTACAATCTTATTTGTAAATGATGGCCTTTGGTTTGCTATTGAAATGACAAAAAATACTTATTGGCATAGCTAAAATTCACTAATATTCATCTACTTATCATAATTATTGTCTCCCAAGGATGGATGGAAGTAGCCACCTTGTCATAAGTTCATTCAAAATTATTACCACTACTTAGAAAAAGTTAAATCACTTAAAAAAATGCTAGAACAAAGGCAGTAGCAAATCAACAAGGGCAAGAACATTTGACTTTTTTAGGTGCCAAAAACGTCCAAGTCTTGACTTTTTATTTTTATTTTTTTTGTTACAAATGAAACAGAATTTTATTGCCATAAAGAGATTACATAAGCACCGGCCACAAGTGGCCTCATGGGACAGACAGAGAGACACGAAGGAGGTCTTGACTCTTGAGATTAAGTTATCTCCAAGTCGCCGCTTGTAGGTCCCATTGGTCACACAAATATCAGTCGTTCACCAATTCAGGCCCACTGATGAGCACTGAAGACTTGCGAGCCTTGCTGTCACAAAAGTCCAAATACGAAAAATTCAACCTACACTAGGAGTATCAATGACACCTTTTCGAAATTCGGAGCTCTCATGGTGGACACATTATAATTAGGTCTTGAGAGCACTTACAGCAGTTTTATTGCAAGTAGTAGAACTCGTTATACAGACTTACCGAGAACCGTCATGCACCTACGCAAGAAACAGAGCGCTTGTAGATACCGGCTGAATAATTTAATCTGTAATGAGAAGCAGCAGGGATGGACCATGATATTAAATTGATGAAAGAATTGTTCAAGTTGAACAAGAACTACACTGGTGTGTAAAAAGTATTGAGAATTCTATTACTGACAAGTATTTACCCTGCATACCGTACTCCTAAGATTGGGCACTGAAAACATATGCAGATTGCTGTCTAAAATTGCTGTAAGTAATACCATGACATGCCAAGCCATTCTGGATCCCAATCCTAACTATGCTACACCAAAAAGGGTGTATAGATGGACAAGCTATGACTGCCCTTTTGATACTTGAGACCTAAATATAGTTACAAATCAGCTACATTGTGCGTTCCGCTCGCTAACAGAAAATTCTTCCCGTACACACTCATCCAAAAATGAACAGCATTTTCCAGCCCTGAACACAAGCAAGCAAGAAGATTAGTTGCTACTCCAGTGCAACCTCCCTCCCTCCCTCCCTCCCTCCCTACTTCCTCACGGCTTATCTTCTCTCTGGTTGACATTGAGGCACGTCGAGCTATACGAAATGAATCTTGAGAATATGAAGGGCGTGCCGAGAATATGTCTCAATGACTTGGATAAGCAGTCTACCTGTCTTTCACATCCTCAAAGTTCACATCGCACAGGTTTCGTTTCCAGAGCAGACGTAACAGCACTGAGCATTTTAAGAATTTCCAAAGCAGGGTTGGCTCAACAGGATGTAATGGCAATGACAGGCACGAAATCTTCAACAGCAATACAAGATATCGAGAATGAACGACAATCAACTACTCCGTACTTCAGAAAAGGATTCTGACCTTAAGCACCTGGGTTCCCCTAGAAGTGCAGCAGCAGCTGAGCAGAAGTGCTAATATGAAAATTAGTGGGCGTTGATAAGTGCAGCCTCCCTCCAAATGAGATGTTTCACATGATCCACAGTAAGACTGGGCAGATAGGCATCGAAGTCGAACATAAGATGACAGGTGGGCTCGTCACTTAAATCATGAAGCGCTGCTAGATATGGATGAGCCAAAGCCTCTTCAGCAGTTATCCGATTGGATGGGTTGAATCGCAGCATCTTCTCAGCCAAATCACACGCTATTGCTGTAGTTTGCGGAAACCTCGAAACCAAAGGCTTCCTTTCCTGACCCAACAACGCCATCTGTATCCTTTGCCGAGCATCGGGGTTTTGCAGGAACGAAAGGTCTGAAGCATCAGGAGTTCCTAGAAGCTCTGTAATGAGTTTCAAGTGATTCACAGGATGTTCCTGCCTTGACCTAATGGGAAACAAAGGTTGGCCCGTGAGCATTTCCATGAATATACAACCCACTG
Source organism: Pseudoscleropodium purum (assembly GCA_963969395.1). Taxonomy (NCBI): domain Eukaryota; kingdom Viridiplantae; phylum Streptophyta; class Bryopsida; order Hypnales; family Brachytheciaceae; genus Pseudoscleropodium; species Pseudoscleropodium purum. Next base: position 9,420,350 of record OZ017802.1, read on the forward strand.
ACCACATATCCACAGCGGCTGTGTACATTCGGCTCCCAAGCAAGAGCTCAGGAGCTCGGTAGGGTCGAGTAACAACATACTCCGTGAGGAAGTCATCTTCTGCGGAGGTTCGAGCCAAGCCAAAATCACAAATCTTGAGTAGACAGTCGTTGCAGTTGATGAGAAGGTTACTAGGTTTTAGGTCACGGTGCAATATATTGGCAGAATGGATATACTTCAAGCCCCGCAAGAGTTGGTAGAGCAGGAACTGACAGTGGTATTCGTCGAGTTTTGTGGACCGCACTATTTGGTGAAGGTCTGTGTCCATGAGCTCATTCGCAATGTACGCATCATGGAAATCTTCTATATTGGCGGGCACAATAATGTCTCTAATTGGAATGATGTTGTCATGTTCTGTGTGCCGGAGCAACAAAATCTCTCGAAGCGTGCGCCTCGCTGTTGTGTTGTTCTGAAAAGCGTTGCCTATCTTCTTTATGGCAACCTTCTCTCCTGTCTCTCTGTTCGTGAAAGCACAAACATCGCCATACGCTCCATGCCCAATGGGACCAATCATAACATACTTATCATAGACTTCAAACTTGTCCCCTCTGACATTGTACTGTGTATACTTCATTTCTTGTGTCGTTTCTGGCTCGTTTCCAATACGAGACTCGCACTCCATATCCGGACGACGGTCGTCCAAAACTTGATTCTCTGCCTCCACAGTCTGGCAACTGGTATCGCCAGCGCTTTCCTTGTCGTAATCATGACGTGACTCACAGTCCATATCCCCCTGTCTCTCCTCTACGCCAGCTCTATCCGCCGCATCAAAGCTCTTGCATAGAATTTCATACGTCATCTCTGTACCAGTCTGAAAAAGCAAGAAACCAATCCCATAAGAAAGTACTCACAAAATTCAAGAACCGCATAAACTGAACCAGATATAAGTACATTAACTAAAACAACTTAAATGTATATACTTACCTGCGAGTTTTCCCACGTTGACCGAGATCTAGTTGCCACAGTGTACCTACACCACAGAATGCGCCGTAAGAGAAGTCCACGACGAGAAAGAATGGTGTTAAGCCGATCCAAAAACTGGTGTGGACATGAGATTGAATGCGCCGAGGTCAACTCATACCAAGACCAACTTTGAATACTTGAATAAGATTCAGTGAACATCAAGACCTATTCAAAAAGCTAGCAACTCTAAACGAAGAAATACGTGACATCCCAAATTCTACTTCGTGGTCTAGCATAATGTGTTAAAAATAAAGAATGAATCTCGGATGTTCAAGAGTTTACCCTAAGCGACCAGAGTAAAACGCTAGTGCCCTTGTGTTTCTCTTATGGACAGCTAAGAGCACAGCTTTCATATTGTTCTGCAACAAAAAGGTAATGTCAGAGATACTTGAACAATTGCCATCGGGCCTCCAAAGATGCTTTAGGTGCCCAGAAATAATAAGAATAAACACAAATGAATAAGGAGTATACCAAGAAGACCGGAGTATACAATGAACGCATACGACATGTGCCTTCAAAATATATGCAAAATTGCTAAGAATAAACTAAAGTTCAAAATGGTGGAGAGAAAGGCACCTTCCGTGCAACCAATTCGAGAAACTGCATCAAATACTTGCCGAGCCCTTTTCCTTGCACCGATTTTTCCAATTGCGTCTCATATATATACATGACTGGAACTTCATGTTCCAGGCCAAATCTGAAATGAACAAAAGCCACCAATTGACCACCTTCGCCTGTCCGAGACGCTGAGCTGTTACCTTCAACAGCGGCAAAGCCATTTCTGACAAATATAAAGCGAGCCTCAGGAGATACCATTTCCCAACGCTTCATATTCTCTTCAGCTGGCCATTCATGGGGTCCAAATAATACTTCCATATTCATCTGCTCTGCACAAAGGCAACTGCCATGAGCACCACGTGATAAAGTCTGATCGATTCGACAAGCATTTCATAGCTATGACCGAATAAACCATGTTGCCTTTCAACACAACATGTTGGATATGATGCCTGACCATTATCAGATTTTGCATATATTGTTGCACGGAGGCAGTTAAAGCATCACCAGAGCCAGCTTCCAAAGTCAAATTTAGACCTGCATCAATCAATCACCGCGTCCAACTAAAATCCATTATTTCTGGTCATCCCCAAACCGAGGCATACAATGCAAAATTGAAGGAACACTGCCTGCACTTGCATAGATGTGAACATAGACTAAGATAGAGGATACTAAATCGTTAGGGGGACTAATCCCGTCTACTGCAGTGACCGCTGATACCAACGACAATACATCAATTCATACACTCAATTAGCCAGGCCTTCAATTAGCTAATGATGGAAACATGATCTGGTTAAATATCTAGGGCCACAACCCTTGATTCGAAATGCAATTGCCTGGGATCCTTTATAGCGATCCTCCCATTTTTTATGATTGCATATAAAATCCTTACATCGAGTGAGAAAAATTTAATCTCTAGAGAATTTGCCTCTTATACCTAAAGTGGTATCTCTCCAGAGACTCAATTCTGATCTCACAATGACAGAACTTTCCTACCTACGGGTTGAAATTCATAAAATGACGCAAATAGGATCCGGAAATTGAAGAAACGCTAGCTGCACCTGAATACATATATTAACAATTGCAAAACTCACCATTCCGATTGTAGGTGCGAAACGAGGGAAACTCCAGTATAGGGTCCACCTTCGCAGCTGCAGCTGTAACTGCATTCTCAGCCTCCGAATGCTCCTAATTGCCACACATTCACACTTCAGTAACTCAAATGAACAATAAATACCAAATCAAAATCAAATGCCTAATCAAAATCAAAATCACAAAATCCCCACGCTCCCCACATCAAATCTTCACAAGTTAGACCTAAAAAGACCTCTCCCGCCGTTGGACTTCGCCTCAATCAGGAAGTCAAGACCGCGCCCCTCCCCCTCCCATCTCACAACTGCATTGCCGACATGAACAGTAGCTAATCCCACGTCTACACGCCAATTCCCCGTCTACACAACCCGAGCCAATTGAAGTACTAAAACGCAACGCGTAAACGAAATCCTTAAATCGATCCATCTCAATCCTCCACGGTACTGTTCAACCGGGAAACCCGGGATCGAGCCATATCCACTCCACAGCAAGTACAGAAAATCACAAACGACTAACCAAACGAACTAACCTAACCCTCGCCTTCTGCCCTTCTTGCAAAACACAGTTCAATTCTCCGACATTCAGCCAAATCCCGACATGACCACATCTGGCCACGAACTCTGGCACGGAACTAGAAGAGAATCAAACTAAAGCGACCACTCACATCCACATGCTTCTTCTCTCTACTACTCGCGCCCTGGTGCTCGTAGTGCTCGTAATGGTGCTTCTTCCGATCCATACCGACTTCCACCTGACTTCCAACCAACCCTTTGGTCTCCTTGTAAGGTTTCCCCTTCCTACTTCTGCTCCTGCTGCTGTTGTTGATCTGGAGTTGAGGAGAAGCAATAACCAAGGCCTCAAAGCTAGAACATGATCTCCACCCAGAGGGTTTTGTGCAACGGTTGGAAACCGAAACACCCTACCTAGCTGTCTCTCTCTTTCGCCCTCTCCCGCTGGCTTGCCCTCGTTCTCTTGCAGAAACTGGGGAAACAAGAGTGAAGCTGCAGCTGGGGAACCCCTCTCACGCACATGGCGCCATGGAAACCCAACCGCGGGGGGGGAAACAGGCAGGGGCAAATCAAAAGAAAAACAAAACCCAAGAAAAAAGGGAAAAAAGATAAAAAAAAATACTTTTTAAATGGTAGGAAATGGTAGGACACTGTGAGGTTTCGCCATTTGGGTTATGCCAGTGGGGACAGTGAAAATTGGTCGGGAAACAGGTGAGGGTGGGGGTGCTGCTCGGAAAATCAAAGGAAAATACAGGCATTCATCAGTCGAGCGCAAGGATCGACGTCGCAACGGCACTCTGGCTGATCACGCGGAGGCGGGGATGGAGGGGCGGGGGCCACGAGTGGCGTGTGAAAAGGGTTATTATTAGCTATCTTGAAGTCCGTCTTGAATGGGTTAGTTCATCCGTCCGTAATAGGAAGGTCACTGGTGGGCTGGTGACAGACCGACCACGGTTATGGGCGGCTACTTATGAAGGCTCCGTTACCGTGCCTCTTGGGTATTCTTCTCTTTGAATTTTGAAATTTGCCACCTCAAAGTTTGGTTTGGTTTTCAAAATCAAAGAGGATTTTATTCTAGGTAGACCGTCTACAGCATTAGAATTAGGAAAAATTGTGCTCAATGAACTCACTACCCCTTACAAGATGCAACCCCTATAACCAAGGTAGTCACTAAATTGCTTCACTTATTGGACCAATTGATAGATCTTTGTTTCTCAATGAACAATGCATGAAGTCATTCATTGACCACTTTTTAGGTTCAACATCTTTCAAGGGTTAATTGGCTTAAATGGTGTAGCCCCTATGACTAAGATAGTCATCAAATGTTCCAATTATCAAACCAATAGGTGCATTCTTTGTTTCTATGGTGAACTAATCAAGGCATCCATGAGACACTTTTCGGCCTCATCGACCAATAAAAAAAAATATAAAGCATGACACAAGGGACTCTAACTACAATTTTTTAGTTGAAAAGTCTCAATATTAGTTTGATATATGTTGGTTTATTATATTTTTAAAATAATAAAAATAATAATAATTTTTAAGTCATTATACAAAAACAAATTACATGATTGTAGACTAAAGCAAAGAAGACAATTTAATAACAATCTTTTCTAGCTCCAATTTGCTCCAATCTAAAAAATTCAACATTATTAGATCAACAAAACATCACAAACAACCTAATGTGATAAACACACACAACTGCATGCACACCTATAATTGCTACAAATTATAATTGAGGTTGTTAAATATATTATATTGCACATGATAAGATTTGTTTTGATTGGGTTGTATTGGTAAGTGAAACAAAATTCCAACACAATTTACAATCCATTATTTGGACAATAAGGTAGGAGATCCTATTTATGTAATAAGGTTAGTTGTGCCACTTCGTAGCCTTTTTATATATGTATATCATTTGAATACATTTAAAAATTTTAAAACCTATACTATTGATGAATAATAAGACAAATTAAGAAATTATAGCAAAAATAAGGTCTCTTATCCATCCCTCATTTGGTATTGCTAAGACATGCATTTTGGAGTATATAAATAAATCATGAATTTTCAATTGAAGTGCTAATAACAAGTGTATCGTAAATTAACATTAAGTTCTAGTGTTCAAAATTTATACACTCTCAAAATTAATACCCTTGTATTAGGCAAGAAGTTAGGTGAGAAGAAGTGAAGCTTTTACTAAATGATAATCCATCATCTCCAAGCAAAGCACAACACACAATTCTTTCCAAAATGCTCACAAAACTTGACTTGACAACAATGTCAAGTCAAGGAGCTCTCTCCATCTAAACACTCAAATTCTAAGGTGGATGAATTCCAACATTTGGATGAAATCCATCCAAGACTAAGAAGAAATCTCATAGGAGTCCATCTAACACTACAATCTAATATAGAATGGCCCCAATGCCACTTCACATGACAACTATCATGTAAATAAAGATCATAGCATACAATAGATGAAGTGCCATAATTAATATTACATATGTAATCAAAAACTAAATAAAAAATGCATAACAAACACCCCCTCAAATGCTCCCCCTAGCAAATAAAAAGCCCCTCTAATTAGCTAGGAATAAACACTTATGTAGTAGGAGATGACTTTTGGTGATATTGTTGCAACAATTGTACATATTCAAATCAATGTATTGGTACATAGATAAGCCAATCAAGTCGGTGAGGAAGTGAGTAAAAAATGGTAGTTGGGTGCAATGTGAGCCCCATCCTTAATCACCTTTGACAGTTTTTGAGAATCAAATCCTATAGTCAACCTCATCATAACTTGATATTGTGAATCCATAACTTGTACCCATTACCCAAATGGGAGCATTATTACCATATAGAAAAAACCAACTCCAAAGAAGTCCTCAATTCTTGTCAGAAGATGTGACATGAGTAGAAGACTGTCTGCAATGAAAACAAATCCAATCTCTAGAAGGAAGAGTCAAAAGAGGTGGTATCAAGCATGTCATATGCCATCCACATTGACATTGATCACACAATAACATGGTAGATGCCCCCTTCTTTTCACCACATACATAACATGTAAGGCCATCTACTACAACAGCCAACTCTGGATGCACAAAACCCTCAATAGGAAGATGACATGGAGTACAATTTTTAGAATGCTCTTGACATTCCTGTCCATTCTTGCCTTCAAGTAACAAAATACCACTAGGCAATACATCTTTCACACAAAGAATAGTACGCCCTGCCTTCACATTAAGGGTTGTAGGCGCCTCATGTTAGAGATACACATAATTTCCTAGTGAAAATCTTCTCAACAGAGGCCCATAAGCTCTACTATGAATGCAAGCATATTGTAAGATATCACAATGTTGAGCAATAGATAAGTTCTCCATAGCCATAGGCATGGCCCGTTTGAAGAACTCCGCTCGATCATGTAGACATTGAGCCCACATATCAAGGTCATTCAAGTTTACAATTGGAACTAACTTCTCTCGCAATGAGCTAGGTAGGATCGGCTCCCGTCCATACAACAATTGGTAAGGGCTATAAGATGCCAATGATGCCTACCTGATGAAACAATAGTCTATAGTAATCCATGACAACATGAAGTTCCAATGACGATGATGGCCATGAAGCAGTCTATATTTTCGTAAACTACACTTAACCGTTTGGACAACCCGCTCTACCAAGCCATCCACCTTAGGGTGATTTCTAGAAGTTGTACAGTGATCTATTAAGGCCTTAGTACACAATTCTTCAAATGAACCAAGGAATTCTCGCCCTTGATCCATTAACACCTCAACAGGTGCCCCCAAATGTGCCAAAACTCAATCAAGAAAAGCCATAGCTGCCAACTTTGAAGAATTTTGTGGTAGAGCTACAAGTTCAATCCACTTGCTAAAATGCTCTACCATCACCAGCACATATTTAGCTCCTCGTGAGGTGACAATGAGTGGCCCAACAAAATCTAGAGACCAATGATAACCCAAATTCATGATGGGCAAAGATCATAGTTGAGGCGATAAAGTGTTAAAATTTGATCTAACTCGATCACACATCTTACAACGAGAAACATAAATGGCGATTTCTTAATACATACCAATCCACCAATATTGATTGTATAATATAGAATGTGTTCTATATACACCAAAATGTCCAAGCTCCTCGTGTATTTGCCATACTAAAGAAGCCCACTGATTTGGTCTTAGAACAATGCACCTAATTCCATCAGATTATACTCAAAACAACAAACATTCTCCCAACGAAATCTTGCTACTCGATGACCAACTCTATCTTGCTCCAAGGTAGAGATAGGTGTAGAAAATGTCCCTTGTTGAAGCTTGTGTAAAATCGTGCAGTCTTCCCACACATCACTAACAACTTGGGCCTTGTCAAATTCTTCATTTGATTTCTCTTTATATAGCATACATGTAGAACTTGACATTAAAGTGAGACATGTTACGGTATGCCATCTAAAAATTGCCTCTTTATCACATTTCCCATGCCATTTAGCTCCGGCCAAATCCTCCTCTAAAGAACTTGGATTACGAGAGAGTCCATCAGCATCCCAATTTGTAATGCTTGGCCCATGTACTACCTCAAAATCATACTCCTGAAGCAACAACGCCCATCTAGCAAGCTTCCCAATAAGCTTATTTGATTTCATAAGCCACTTCAAAGGTTGGTGATTTGTCACCAATGTAAATTGTTGACTGTATAAATAAGGTTGGATATGTACAATGGCCCAAATTGCAACCAATGCTTTTCCTTCATAAGATGAATAGTTGGACTTTGTATTGTTATTATTCCTAGAGGCATATGCAATGACATACTTTTGTCCTACATCATCCTTTTGTGTCAAAATTGCTTCCAATCCCATTGCACTTCAATCTATGTGTAATTGAAAGACTCTAGTAGCATTTGGCAATCGAAGTACAGAAGTTAAACCCAATTTCTGCTCCAAAGTATTAAAAACTTATTCTTGCTCATGGCCCCAAGTCCATGGTTGGTCTTTTCTTGTGAGAATTGTCAATGGCTTCGCAATCAAGCTAAAGTTCTTAACAAACTAGTGATAGTAATTTGCCAAACCAAAAAAAGCTCAAAGTTGTGACACATCAATAGGTGTTGAGATCTTACACAATGCATCTACCTTTAATTGTTGCACTCCAAGACCCTTTGACACAATCATGTGGCCCAAATATGATAATCGATCATGAAAAAATCTACATTTGCTATGATGCAAGTGCAATCCCCACTATTGTAGCCATTCAAATATTGCTTGCGAATGCTTCATATGCTCCTGTGGGTTGCTGCTAAAGATAATAACATCATCAATGTAGCATTTAATAAATGGTAGGCCAGTCAAACCCGATCCATCACCCTCTGAAATTCAATTGGTATATTCTTGAGATCAAATGGAAGAAACTTTCAATGATAGAGTTGATCCTTGCCATCTTGATCAACTCCTTCAAATGTTGTTTTTACCCAATCTTCTATAAGCAACGGCAGTTGATGATAACTAGATCGCAAGTCTAAAATACTAAAAACTTGAGAAAAACCCACTGCATCAAATATCTCCTCTAACATTGGCATTGGATACCGATCTGACTTGGTTTTACAGTTAACTAGACGATAATCTTCACGCATCCGTTTCTCCATTTAGTTGCCAAATATATCCTTCTTGGAAGACATAACCGTAGCACAAGTATATTCACCATTGGAAAATTCAATCAAACCCGTGGCCAGTAATTCTCCACAACGAGTTTGGACACCATCTTTTTCTAAGATACTCAATTTATAAGGACGTCGAAAGATTGGATGATCATCTTCCAACTGAATGTAAATAGGCTTGCCTTTATAGCCTTCAAGTTCCTCCAATCTAAAGGCAAAACAAGTATGATACGAGCAAATAAAAGCCTGTATGTTCCGTGCTTTGGCACTAGTAAGATGTGGCCCTAAGTCCAATGGCCAATCATCAAACTTAGTGGTTACTTTATCAACCAATGAGGCACCACTACATGCCGGCATGGTTTGTAATTGCTAATATATGGAAGGTACAACTTCCGTGCCCCCAGCCTCTTGACTTGAAGTTAAATGAAAGGCTTCATCACCACAATCTATATGTAGAATTGTGATGTCTACAAAAAAGAAGGGATCTTGCAAAAATACCTATGAAAACATCTCTTAGACATTTACTTTCCCAAAATTTTGAGTCAAAGCAACAAAAACACGTTGAGCTTGAAGCTCTTTCGTTGCATGCCATTTTAAGTGAGAAAATGACTTAGACTCTTCAAACTTAGTGAGTTTTGGCTCTATTGCCTCCTGATTATTGCTTTTTGACCTCAGAGTAAACAAATAGTCACTATAATGTTGCTAAATAGCAAAACATGTGCTCATAATCCACACTAAAGTATTGAGATCCATAGCTTGGCCCAAAAGAAAGCGTCATTGACCTTTTGTGAGGTCATAAGCAATAGTGGTATCAATTAGAAAATCCATGGCACGTTCTTGCTCATTTGTAGTGGATTCTTTATGAGTTTGAGAGGTATCACTCCAAATCATATTATGACCGCATACCCGAAATGCAAAAGGGCTTGAATATGTGGCAAATGTAGGAAAAGCAATTCGAGGTGCCTCCAACTTGTTCACACAAGCTAACGGAGACTCATCATCTTTGGAAACATTCAAAAGAATATGATGGTTATTCAAAATATCAATCAATTTTTGTCCTACAAGCCTCTTGATTCTTGAAAAGGATATTTAAAGCATATAAAATGTGGTTAAGTTGGTCCAAATCCAACGTAGGTGATAAGTATAAGAGCCCGATGCTACAACATCTTCAAAGGTTGGGGGGCCTAGAAATTGATTAATATAGTGTCCATCTTCAAAAACCTTTGGCCGTATGTCACCTAATAGTGGCACATTTTCAAAAATATATCCTAGTGGAATAGATTAGTGGGTATATCGCCACTATGTAAGTCGAAGCAAATTTGCAAATAGACTAGATCGAGGATCATCAAGACCTCTACTGGCTCCTATACATGAATGGCATTGACAAGACTAACTAATGATAAGTAAATCAATATGACCCAACCTCCTCAAATCCTCATCACCAATGAGAGTAACATCTTAAGGGAGTTTGCCAAAACAATTGTGAATAATAAAAGGAAATAATTGCTCCAGATACAAGGCCAACAATCGTTAGATATGATAACGGGCTACACGATTAGGTGTAACTCCATTATCCATGTGAATGTAGCGCTTGACTTTAAGCCTAGCCTCCAAAGCAACTGCCAAACTAGTGTCAATGCTCGCAAATAGCTCTACAAGGATGATACCTTCTACTAGTAGATGCCAATGAATATGTTGAACAAAAAGAGGTGAAGAGGAGATAGATGGTTCCTTTGTAAAATCCAGTGAAGCCACAATATCTTGGCATTGCCGAATCAATGCAACTCGTATACTCCACGGAGGTATAGGGTCTTTACAATGTTTGCTAAGAACTTCAAAAAAAGATGAATTAGACAATGCTATGGAACTAGACATAAATGTCACAGTCTTGTCTACAAGCACTGGTCCATATAGTAAATTTGATACCAATGCATTGTAACTAAATAAAACCTTTGTTGACATAGTTATGACAATTGCTGCAAAGGCTACGAGAATAAAATTGTTTGTCCCATCACCAATAGACCATCCCGATCTAATTCATACCTCTTCGGTTCAATTATCAAGACCAAAATCCAAAGGATATAGCGCTTGTTGACCAACCAAAATGTCATAGTTGGTAGCACTAGTAATTGTACTCTATAGTGACAAATGTAAATAAAGTGGTCCAGATCCAATGCAAAAAATCAATTGCAATGGTTGCTTAATATAACTAGTTTCATGCTTTGTACCTCCAACAAAAGTAACAATGGTGAATGGACAAGGCTCAAGGTTTAATGTAGTGAGACCTAATTCTTGAATGAGTCACTTTCCAATCATTAGTAGTTGAGCACTAGAGTCCATTATTATACATAATGGTATAACACGACTAATATTGCCATTCGTGTGGTTGAAAACAAGAATGTTATTGTCATTAACTAGTCATACCATGCCTGGTCATAAACGACTACATTTTCGAGCAAATTTAGCTGCAACATCAATTAAGTAAATCACGCTTGTAATCAAAGGTACATGAGATAAAAGTAATGGCCCTAGTTGTTGTAAAACACCTTCTTCAAACACTACAATAGCTTCAATTGCAAACTTAGTTCGCAACTTAACCAAATTTTTTTTTTGTGAAAGGCTCAATAGTAGCTTGAGTCACTTCAAGAGATGGCATAGGCATTGTGCCCTCCAACATCTTGCCAACTAAATGAAATACTTGAGTTGGTGTAAAATTTGGAGCCAATATCTCTATAAAAGAAAATATAGACATTTGCAATACTTTGTAAGTTAAAGTGCATGCCAAGTCATTTACAATAGTCCCTCTATATGGCACTATTGCCATTAAAATTTGGGAATGAACAGCAGAGATAGCATCTACAAGGTCAAATGATAATGACAAACATGCCTAACTAATAGGATCTGGCAAGCCACTATATCAAACATGCTTATTATTTTTTAATATATCCAAAGGTGGTGCAATCAATTTGGTTGTTGTTTGGGCACATGTAACCACTACTGATACCACCATCTTTCCAGCATTACTAAACATATACGAATCTGAAGTAGAACCACTAGTTGTAGATTGAGAAGTCAACTTGATTGCAGTAACTTGGCCACAGTAACTTAGCCAAGTGAAACCTCAGTATTAAATTGCTTCTTAAGCTCTGCAATTTTGACCTTAAAAGCTTTTCCCTTTTCTGAAACAAATTGCTTTTTTGGATGTATAATGAAGCAATGATCTACATTGTGATTAAGCCTACTACAATGAGTACATTTCAACTCTTTTTTCTTAAATTTTTCCCTTGCTTTGGTCATTTTTGTCTTTTGTTTGGACTTTTTTATAGATTGGACCTTCTTCTGCTTTGGGCCATGGGGATCATTTTTAGTGTGGTTAGATTTTCCACATTCCAATAATGAAGAATCTTTTGGCTTTTTTTTTTATTGAGTTTCCGCCAAACTACTTGTAACCATAGTAGTCTTTTTAGGCTTAGTAGTATCTGTCATCCAAGAAACCATGTCGATAGCATCATGTTGGTACAAAGCTCTATCACACCTCTCAACTTCAGCAAATGCTTGTGCCAATGTTGCTCAACCTTCATTGTTGATAATAATCTGTATTGTGGCTAAATCTAGAAGTCTTTTGTTAATTTTGGACAAAAAGATCTTCACAGGTTAACTCTTTGCAAATACACCTCCAGACTCAATTGCAAACTGTGCCAACCTGGTATACATTGTGCGTGAAGTATCATCCTTCTCATGTTTGAAGTCTTAAATGCGTTGCATTTGATTACGACGAAAGCCTCCATACATAACCTCGAAATGAGCAATGAAAAGGTACAGCAGTTCAAACACTAGTAGATCACCAACTGTAGCTAATGCCATCTGTATGGCTTGTGCCATCTAAGAGAAGGATATGGAAGGTTGGACTAGTGCCGAAGCCTTTTCCTTAGTGTCTCTAGAAAATAGATCATCTTCCTTCTTTTTCAAGTTCCTTTCTTCTTTCTTCGTAGTTACCAAACTTGATGCTGCACCTTTTTTAAGCGAAGAAATAAGTTCCATACAAGTCTTCCAATAGCACTCCATTTGGCGCAATTGGAGCATATGCTCATCATTCCATCGCTCATATGTTTGAAACACCTTGTACTCCAAATGTTGTGGTATACTAATCGATGAAGCTTAGAGACCGTTGTCACCTTTCCTTCATTTAAGTCTGGAATTAGAGCTTCTAATTAGAAAGAAAAATGCCTCCAACCCTTCCAGAAAAACGATCCTTCACCATACTGCGAGGATCGTCGTTTATGTCATAAAATGTACCCTTACTCCAAACCCGAAGCCTACTAATGGTATCCAACGCCGAAATAGGCTCAAAAACCTCATTAGTATTCACTACTGGTTGAAAGTCATCAATGTGAATATCTTCCAAGTAGTTTAGTGATGAAGATTGATAATATCGACTCCTAGTGTGCACCATAAAAGGACTACTTGGATACCTGCAACTATCTAAAGGCTAAAGGCAACCTGCACTTATATCACCACCAAACTTGCAATTAACGGGTCATCACTTTCCGAGTACTATAATTCAAACAAGCATCGCCTACTTGGTGCATAGAAAATGGTCTTGTTGGTGATTAACCTGACTTCACTACCACAATACGTTTATGAAAATAAAAGCCTATTCACAAACAAAAAATGAAACAAAACCGAAAACCGCTAGCAACTATGTCCACTATGGGGGAAGAAATGCAAGAAATGTACCAAAACAAAATGCAAGAAATCCAAATTGGATCTTTTTCCCCAAACAATGAATTGCAAAAACATAAGAAAAGTGTGAATTAGAGCCACTGACAAACGCTTGCGATGGATGATCATGAGTCACCAATCCTATATCAATAACAAAAGGTAAACCTAAAATTCTTGGAAATTTTGGAAAATTGATGTTCAAAAACACCATTCAGCCCAAGAAAAACACTAATCTAGGCTGAATAACAAGTCCAAATGCCAAACCAATTGCACCATTGGATTCCTTGGCAAATTTCATATAGAATAGGCACAAATTTTACTCAAATCCGAGCTAATATGCCCCTAGAAATGAATTTCAAAGTTTGCACCCTACTCCTTTTTTTTTTTTTTAATAAAAGAATTCTAAATCTACAAATATGAAAGATTCTATATTTTGCAAAATGTACCCTTTTGGGACACTTCAGTTATCTTCCAAAATCCTAGATTTCAAAATCTTCAAAATCCCTAGATTTTAGAAAATTCTTCCAAAATCCTAGATTTCAAAAAAATTAAAAATTCATAAATGTCACAATCCAATGTAGAATGGCCTAGATGTCACTTCACATGACACTTCTCAAATCAGTTGTAAATCGAATATTTTTTATTTTCACAAGAATTTTTTTCCCTTTAAGTTCAAAATGTTAAATTCTAATCATAGTGTTTTCCAGAGATCTTTATTTTACTTTTTTTTATTCAAATTAGTCTTAAAGGGTCATTTTCTAAATTGAAAATATTAACTTCTAGTATTCTTTAAATTATATAATACTTGCAAAGCAAAGTCTCCAAAATCTATACTATGCAAACGTTAAAGAACTAACACAAAAGTATTAAAAAAATCAATAGATGTAATTTTGTGTACCTGGGATGTGTTACGTTCATCCATTGTTCAAAATTTGAACGTTTCTTCCTCAAATGTAAAGTCAACATCATGTCGCTGCGGCCAAGTCACAAGTGCCAAAAAAAAAAGCCCAGATCAACCGCAATTCGATCAAAGAGTACAAAGTTGAACTCAAACATCAAAAAGTCCACAATTCGATCAAAGTGTCCCAAGCTGAACTCAAACATCAAAAGGCGCTTATCAACCGCGGTTCGATCAAAGTCTACAAAGCTGATCTCAAACATGAAAAAGTCCACAATTTGATCAAAGTTTACAAAGCTGAACTCAAACATCTGAACGTCAGAACGGAAGGCTGAGTGATATTGCAACAGTTTTTTGTAGTGGTTTTGCAATGACCGTCAGAAATCTGTAAACAATTTTGAAATGGTTTAGGAGAACATTAGGGCAATGTGCATATTTGCAACTATTTCGATTGCAAGAGTTTGAGGCATAGACACATGCATTGGTTCCGTGCCCAAAGACTTTTGCAACAAGTTTGCAGCACTTTAAATTGCAATGGTTCGTAAGAGACCATTAGTTTTGAGCAAAGAATTGAACGGAAACGCTACAGATCGAACCATTGCAAAGATAATTGATGTTGGGTTGCAACTGCTACTTCCTGCTGTAGTGAAAAGTCCACAATTCGTTCAAAGCTGAACTCAAACATCGTAAAGTTCTCTCAATTCGATCATTTAAAGTGTTCCAAGCTGAATCTCAAACATCAAAAAGTCCACAATTCGATCAAAGTGTACAAAGCTGAACTCAAACATCATCATATAGTACAAGAAAGCAGAATACGAGTGCTGGAGCAAGGTCAGGACTTCCAGTTACTCCTCGCTCCAACTTCGTCAAAACAGGGCTTGCAAATGTCAAGGCCGTGTCATTTTCTGGTGGAAAGGAGGAGCATAACACAAGCCTGGCACACAAACATGGCGTTCAACGGTAGCGGCTGCGGCTCCTCATCTCCACCCGTCCCAGTCGCTTTGTGGGAAGACACGTCCGGGAAGACCTCCGGGATGACCAGCGTGTGGGCCAAATCCTCCTTGAATCTCACCACCACTGCGCCCGGGACCTCAGCGTCCTTCCGAGTCACCAGCCCATCGCTCTCCACGCCCGGGTAGCGCGACAAAATGTACTTGGACATCAAGGCCAGCTGCTTGCCCAGTTGCATCTCCAGCGGCACCGCCAGACGGCCGCTCAGGAAACTCTCCTTCATCATGTACTTCTTGAAGCGCTGAATGGAGTCCGGGGGGAAGTTGGAGTGGAAACAGAGAGTCGGGACGTCGGGGGGGAGGGGGTACATGTCCAGAAAGGCGCGGCGGTTTTTGTAAGTCAGGTCTTTTACTGCGTCCACCGTGCCCTGCAACACAGAAATCCCAGGGCCGTGTTGCACTTATTAGACTTCCCACAAAACAAATTAGACTCCAGTTTTTAAGACTATCATTCTAAAGATTCTTGAAGAGCACATGCCATGGCCATGTTTGCACTTAGATGTCCCAAGAAACACATTGAATGCAGTTGAGTCACCCATTCTTAGGGATCTAGAACAACGCAGGCCATAGCCATGGTTCCGCTTCGATTTCCCACAACAAATTTGACTCTAATTTTTGTTACCCATTCTAAAGAACTTAGGACAACACAGGCCATGGTCTCGGTTGCACTAAGATTTCCCACAAAACTCATTCCAACTCCACTTTAGTCACCCATTCTAAAGAACCTAGAACAACACGTGCCATGGCCATGTTTGCACATAGATTTCTCACAAAACATTTGACTCCAGTTTAGTCACCCATTCAAACGAACGTAGAACAACTTACAACATCCGATTGATTGACATTATGTAGAACTCTGAGAAATAAGGTATGTGCATTATCTCTCACAGTATAAGGTGTGTACACCCAGAATCGTCACTTGAAATGAGCACAAAACTTTCATTTCATGTGGCGGTTCTGGGTGCACGCAGACTAACGGTGACAAGAGAAGACTTGGTGCATGGTAAATTGGTCTAGTACTCTCAACCCTCTTGAATGACACACTTCGTAAAAGATTCAGCAACTTGAAAACCATTTGGTGTTCTTTCACGTAATGGTTATTCACTTACTCTTTTACCAGAAAATGAAATGTATGCTTTAGGTTCAGCAATAATTATTATACCTCGTAATTACTAAAACTAGCACTATTGGAAATAGAGGGTTGAGTCTACAGTAGCAGTGAAAGTACTTACGTCTGGATTAGAAAAGCTGGCAAGCTTTCCTAAGAACACAGAATTCAAAGCTCCAAACTGGCCTCCACCCAGAAGATCTGCAGCCAGGGGCGTCCCTCCATACGGAGCCTGCAGCATGATCAATCCGCGGACCTTATCTTTCAGTTCACTCCAGTACATGGCGCACGCAGCTGATGCATCTGTGCCTCCCTTGGAATGTCCCAGTAATAAAACGGTTTTTCCGAATTTTGCATATTGTGCTACGACTATGTCCCTTATATGCGCGGCGTTGTCTTTCACAGCACCCTGGACATAGCCATTAAAAGAAGAATATTGGGGGAGTTAGAGCTAGTCCTCAGAAAAATTGCATTTCAAAGCACAAGGAGGGGGCTAGTATTACGAATATGAAGAAAGAAGAACCACATTGTATCCAATTTGGTAACAAGTCTGCAAATCGCGGAACAAGGATCACAACGTTTCACCCTCCTTGATAAATCATAATCTCAATGAGGACTAATGTAAGTCAATACGTGGAAGGACGCAGCTGCTATATAAGCTATTGCCACTCTCCTTCTCCCAGTCTCTATTCCGACGCTCATAAGTTTCTTGCTTTACCATTAGGTCATCCACGATTGTAACGCCCTCAATGAGATCATGCTAAGTCACTCAAATCTAGAGTCTGGTTATGGAAAATACATTTAGTTGGAAGCAGCAAGCTGCTCGGTGAATAGACTTGCCCACAACAAGGCTTCGGACTTAGGTTACTGGGAAATAGAGTCTGGGAAATGCAATAATAGTGGTCATCCTGGAAGAGTATTTCCGTACCTCAGTGTTGATGTGTGCAAACTCACATTGCACACTGAGGGTATTATTGAAATAATCCAGGATTTCCCGAAAATACGTGGGGTACGAGTTACAGAAAAGCCCTGGAAGCACACGGTAGCACCGTATGAATGAATCTGGCATTCTAAACCCCTTTTCAAATGTTCGGCAATGCATTCTTTCCACAAGTATGCAACTCAGAAACAAAGCTGGTGATTAAAATTCAACAGCGCTAGTATTGATTCATTTCGTCAAGTCTTACCTGGTACCAGAAGATAGGAATGATCCAACATCTGCTCATAACTAGTGTTCTGGGTCCTGGCCAACACAAAACATGAGAGGTTATTAGCTTTAAGAAAAAGTGTAGCCACTGAACACAACATTTTAAAGTCCTTGTCAACATGCACGTTTTCCTTTGAGAATCAATATCAACATCACCACGTTAGGCGGTGACGAAGTGCATTCTGTAATTCGAGGCGATTCTCAAACTAGACTTGGAAACTCTAAGTGAGGACGCAAGATTCTAGGGTTCAAAATGCAAAGAAATTAGAGAATCTTGCAGTTGAAATTACTTACTCTGACAACCCCTATTCTAATGTGACAAGCCCAAGGATAACTAGATTTTTAAACTTGAATTTTACGAAGCATTCTTGTACTCCCATAGAAGTCCAATTTGACTCTACGCAATGTAACTAATAGCACACAAACTTTAGCTAAAACTCTGGCACGATCGCAATTATCGATTCAGATTCTTGGGGATGCAGCAGAGGTCTCTAAGGAATGCCACACTAAAGAAAAACAATGTATTCCGAGCACCAAAAAAAATGAAAATTTTAACAACTCCTCACTTGAGCTGTTCAAAAAGAGTGTAGAACTGTTCGGTCTCATCTTGTACGGGATCACCGACACTATCCATAGCCCAGCCGATTTCGCTTCCGGACCCCGGCCGATTCACTAACCCACTCAGCCTCTCCTTCAAGCTGCTCAAGCTCAAACTGGACACCATCACAAAACACGCACTGTAAAATCCCAAGCGCTTACTATACGCTACTCACAACAACAAGCGAGAGGTACTACATATTGCAGAACCATAGACCCCAGTCCAAAAAATCGGCCCAAATCCCAGTGTGATGGCTTTCCAAACGATGCTAGTGTGGTGGGCTTACAAACGATTACAAATGTACTGTACCTTGATGACGAAGTCTGAATAGTAGCCTCGTCACCAACTTCTTTGCTACCCATCTTGCTAGTCAATCGACCACGCAGAGTGGTCGTCTTCTCAACCAGAGAATGGTAATCCATTGCAAATACCTCTTCCACCCAACCCAACCCGACGCCAACAGCAAGCCCTCCAACCAAAAAAATTCGGGACACAACACCGTGGTCCAGTAACGCCCTTGTTGTGATATATGTAAGATCTGTACACTTTTTTAATGGCACTGGCTAGCTAGGTGCTACTCACATAACAGATCATACCGGAACCCAGAAAGTTGTGAGACCCGTTTGACTTGTTCAGATAGGCTTTGAGAGCCACCGACACGATGATCCGGCAGAAACGCTCCAAGCTCCGTGGCGATGGCGTATGACTGAGGCGTGGGCAATTGTTCGCAAACAGTTGGATTGGATCGCAATACTAAATATCTTTCTTTCTCATCCAGGCCTTGCTTCTGGGTGGAGGATGCACTCAGGCCTCTTTGGTACTGTTTTGGATGACTGTACTGGATGTGATTTGATGGAATTCATTGGTAGCTTGGAACCTTCACAGTTTTATTGCCGCGTCTAGAACAGCTGCGAAATCACTCAGTCCCTATTTGTAAAAAATAGAAATGGATGTGGTTCACACTGCACGTTTGCAACGGACTCGAAAGGTGATTGTGCAGTGGGTGCACAAGCAACTTGCTCAATTGCTGGGGGATGCGGCAAATGCACTTCGGAAGGAGGAAGTGAGGAACTTGGAAGAGCATCTCCACTGCCACACCTCAGACTGGCCCGTCAACGACCGCGCGTGGGGTTGGTTGGAGGTATCATTCCAGCTTGCTGGGCCGGGGTTCTGAGCATCTCCACTCTGGGCATACATACAATCCGGTGCGGCAGTCCGGTCAAGAGCCGCAGGTCGCAGTGCCCGGAGTTGCTGCCGCACTCAATCCGGCGTTACAGTCTTCTCCTCTAGCTGGCTCGCAAATCTGTCGCAAATCCAGCCACTCTTTCCTCCTTGCGGCATAAGACTGACGTCTAACCGGAGTGTTGGGCCGGCATCGAGGCTAAATTTGCCGGCCACTTCCTCCACCTCGCCTCGCCCCGCACCACCTCCACCTGCCTGGCGTCCCCGTCTCGGAGTGGGATCATCAACACTCCAGAATGTTGGCTGGGGTGGAGGTGATGCTCTCAAGGTTCACTCTAGACAATGATCACGACCCCAACCCGGCAAGTCCTGACCTTTTGCCGTTGGTATTTCACAGAAATGCAGGCCTCCCTCCTAGCAAGCCGTCGCCGTCATGGAGTGGAGGTTAACTCTTTACCCATCCCGGCACCCCCATGCTACTCTGCCGGTTCCCGGTTGGAGTGGAGATGCTCGAAATACAAAAGCGATACCGTATTTGAGTGTGGCAGGAATGCCCGTCCTTGTGTCAAGCTTCCACAGTGAATGGATAATTGCTTGAGTGCCTGGTGCCAGTGACCATGACGATCAGGCGATGGGTTTGTTGTTTCATGCTTTCTAGTGTGCCCCATGCCATTGGCACGGGCAAAACCAAAGAAAAAATCATTTTCTAATTTTTTTAATTCATAAAAACTTCAAAATTCAATAACTTTCACATTGTAGGTTGGAATGCCCTGAAACGAAGCCTATGCACCCCTCCTTGCCAAGGCCTTTCCAACAATACCAAACATGCAAATGGGAGACACACGGTCTAGGAGATCTCAACATGACAAACAAACAAACAACCTAACTTAATAGAAAGATAGAAGGATTTAATCCATAAACGACACGGTGGATGTTTTCCAATTGATAAATGACAAATAATCTCTTCATGCAAGATAGAAGTGCAATTATTCATCTACCAAATTTTGTGTGAAAAGGAAATGTTTTCTACAATAGCTTGACTTCTAATGAGTACTTTTGTATTTTTTTAATCCAAACTTTCACACAATATTAAAACAGATAGTTTCTACAAATACTAGTTGATTGTTTAATTCTAAAGGACCAAGGCCTTTTTATTGCCAAAAAACACTCCAAAATTTGTATTTCTATAGCAAGAGGTAAAAAAAATTTTAATTGTTTTTTATCACACCTAACCATAGGATCTTACACCTCACTATAATGAGAATTTGTGGAAAAAAATTCAGAATTTTTTACCACAAAGATTGTATGATATTTGCATTTAAAGTGGAAAAAACAAGTTTTTTAGCACATTGCAGGACCAGATTTTTTGACTTTGAACATTTTTAACTTTAATTTTTTGCACTATAGATTTTTGAGCTTTAAATCTTTATAGTATATAATTGAGTTGAGAGTCTAGGAAAAATTTAAAATATTCAAAAACACTTAATTTTTTATTCCTTAAAAAATTATTAAGTAGAAGTAGGTACAAAATAGAAAGAAAATCTAATTTATTAATATCTCTAAAATAGAATTTAAATGCACTAATTCTAATAGTGAGATTGTTCTAGCAAGAAAGATAGACCATGTGGAACTTTTTTTTTTTGAAAAATTGTAAAAACTACATTCAAAAATGAATCCTACAAGTTATTTTTTCAAGAAGATGCTCTAATTGCCCGAAAAACAAGATTGTCCATAACTTTCTCATAAAAAATCTAAATGGAATGAATCAAAGCTTCACATGTACAAAAAAAATATAATCTATGAGGGAAAAAAAATTAATTTTAAATTAAAATTTTTGAAATATTTGTTGCTACCCCCCATCCCCTATTTTGAGCTTATTTGGGCATAACTTTTGTTCCTGGGCACCAATTTAAGAAAAAATTGGATTCCCATGAAGCTAATCAATTTTTCTATGTTCAAAAAAAATTTCAAAAAATAAGGAAAAAATTTCAGCTTGTAAACACTTGGCCAAAATCCCATTTGTCCTCCAAAGGAACAATGGTCTTTAAAGGATTAATCCTATAACGTGGTTGTGGACACTAAGTGTTGGAGAATTTTCTTATATAGGATAGAATTGCAACTATTCATCCTTGGAGTTTTGTTGTGAAAATAAAACATCTTCTACAATAGTTTGACTTCCAATGAATACTCTTCCATTTTTTTAAGTGATTGATTCCTACAGTATTCAAAAATGATGGTTTCTTTGAAGACCAACTTGTCCTTATAGAGTTAAAGATTAATGTTGAAAGGATGGACCTATGAGCACTTTTGGTCATTTCAAAATCCTTTGTATATGCTCCCATTCAACAATTATATGCGAATGAAATTTTTTCAATTTATTGGCAATGTTCTTTGGACAAAGACTATGGCATCAACTTTTTGAATCTAAGTTTCCAAATCTTAGCTACAATAGCATTCACACTACACAACATGGTTAGAGCAACCACATCGTGACATTGAAAATAAAGAAGATTGAATAGACTTAGTGAGGCAAGGAGTTGACGAATTAGCACACAAAGTTAATTGGTCCCATTGTGACTTTGAATGCCAAAGAAAAATCCCTAAAAAGTTGCAATAGTTGAAGCTACCTCCTCCCGCTCCTTTCCCCAACCTTGTTTCTTAGTGGTGTCTCTAGGGTACAAAGTTGTGACTACGAGCTTCTTTTAGTCCTTTCTTTCTTTATTCAATTTTGTAGCTTCAATTTTTGGTTCAATTTTACAATACAATGGATACTTTGAGAACTTGCTTATTTGCTTCTCAAGCCCTTTTTTTGGAAGATAATGAAGAAGATGATTTGGTAGTGAATTTGGTGTTAGGTTTGGCTTCTAGCAATAAAGATGCTTTAGGGTTGCCTTGACATGTAGGTGGTTCTTGTCTTGAAAAAGTTCCTAATATTAATAGAGATAGGCATCATATGCACAATTAAATGATAAAGGACTACTTTGTTCATAAATCTATATACAATGCTCCTTTTTTCAGGCAATACTTTTGCATAAGGCGTTTATTACTTTTGACCATTATGGAGAGAGTTTGTGCATGTAATGAATACTTCATATAGAAAAGGATTGCATTTGGTTCTTGAGGCCTCTCTTCTCATCAAAAAATCACTTTTGCTCTTTGCATGATTTCTTATGGTTTATAGGCAAATGTTACAAATGAATACTATTAAACTAGTGAAAGCACTACTATGAAATCTTTGAAGAGGTTTTGTATAGCAACAAGGGCGGAGTTTGAGGCTTACCATCTAAAACAACCAGTTGAACCAAACCTCAAGGACTTAGCAATCTACAAGCAACATGGCTTTTCTGGTATGTTTGCATCTTAAGATTGCATGCATTATGAATGGAAAAATTGTTTTGTAGCAAGGAGACTTTGGGGATAGATCAAGAAAAAAATCTATCATTTTAAAGGCCATAGCATCATAAGATTTGCATACATGGTATGCTTTTTTTGATTGACTTGGGTCAAATAATGACCAAAATGCTCTAGACTTTTTCTTCTTGATCCACAATATTCTCACTAGTGAAGCCACAAACATGCATTTCACTATCAATTGCAAATACTACAATTGATATAATTTATTCACAGATGATATCTACCCCACATTGGTGAGCTTTGTCCAAACCATCCATTTGGCACCTAATGCGAAGAGGGCCTATTTTGCTACATAAATTTAAAAAGATGTAGAATGTTGTTTTGGAGTTCTTTAGGCCCGCTTCACCATCATTCGCAATCTATGCCACCATTGGAACATGGGAGTAATTGTCAACATCATGATCACTTTTTGCATCCTCCACAATATGATTGTGGATGATGAACAAAATGTAGATGGGCTTGAAGATATTTTTAGTGACTTAGAAGGCAATGCCATTCCATTCCAATGAGGCTTGAACTTTGATCAATTGCTCATTGGTACTACACAAATCCAAGATGTCAAGACACATTACAACCTCAGGGGTAACTGCATAGAGCACTTGTAAACTTTAAAGGGAATTCACAAATTATAGTTTATTAAATTGTAGAATTTCAAAGATACATGTTGTGGCCATTCAAGCCCAAGTCAATGATTACATTTGAGTTATTATCATCATGGCCTATTGAATTGAAAGCAATGTTGTTTGCCACTTCCATTTAAGTCATTATAAGTTCTTGAGTCCTATGCAATTGGTCATTGTCAAGTCTTGATTGCCTTAATCCACTCCCCCTCTCATTTGTAGAATGAAGCCTCCTAACTAGCCCTTCATCATGCAACATATTGCCATTGTTGTCGTGCACCATTTGTCGCATCAAACCGCTATAAGTTATTGCTCAAAAAAATGATCTTATATTTGCTATTGCTCATCCTTTGCTCATACTAACCATTGCCCTCTGTCTACTACCAATCAAAAGTCCTATAAAACACACCTAGCTATATGCATTTGCACTAAAAATCAGAAGCATTTTTTTTAAAGAATGGTCCAATTTCCTATGTACCTTTTCAAAAGTGGAAAAAACTTGCATTCATTAGATCAACTAAGTCTTAGAATTTAGCAGATCTAATTGACACTAACCATGTAGTTGTTCATTTAGCCTTCCGTTACAATTGGATTATTAAGATTTTCCGCAATTAATGTTTGATTAGACGGCTGAAGAAGAAAACACGCTTTAGAGACAAGTAATTAGTCAAAATTAAATTGAAATGAAAAACTTAATCATCAAATTGAAAAAAACAAGTGAAGGAAGTGAATAGAGGCAATAAGAGAAATTGACATAATTTTGCTTTTCTCTTTATAACTTATAGATTACTAATCTTTTTATGTATAAATATTTAAGTGCTACTACCCTATATTAAGTGACCAATTGGTTCAAACTTAGAATATGATGTGGAGAAGACTAATCACAAAATAAGAGTTGATTTAAAAAGTGCACAATGATGCTTACTAAAACCAATTAAATACTTAAACCATTAAGTCATGCATGTAGCATAATTGAAATGTATGTTTTCTATTGCATACAATAATTTGAACATAATTCCTCATGATACAATAATTGCATTGAAGTCTCAGGTTTCTTTGGATTACCAAAAATGTAGTTTTTAAAAAGAAAGAATAGAAGGCCTTGGAAGTTAAAGTCTATTCAATTAAGACATACTTTAAGATTCATAGTAAGGAATTGCTAAGTGAAATGTCTTATTCATATGTAGGTTTTTGGGCACAAAATTCATGTCTTAAGCACAATTGAAAACACATTCCTTACAAAAGAATATCCAAGTTGAATGTAGAGTAGATTTCAAGAACTCTTGTCATGAAAAGAAAGATTCACTTTCATAGATTTGGAACAAAAAGATGAATTTAAACATCAATTTGTTTGGATAAAATTCTTGAGTGTTTAGTACTAGTGATTAAGAAATTAACCACAATAAAAGGGACAATTCAATACTCAAATTATAAGACAAAAAGAAGATTTAAAAATTGACTTTCTCATATAGTACATAGAAGAAACTATTTGAAATTGCACTTCAACCATCTCTCATGTAGCCATTGCAATCCACATTTATGTAAATTCATATTGGAAAAAAAATTGTAAACTTGTATCCATCGCACTCATGAATTTATTTTAATTTCCAACAAAATCATAATTAACTTGCGATAAGCTAGGCAACCTCAATACATACCTACATTGAGAAAGTTGAAATCAAGCCCCTTGCTCCTCCTTGTTGAAGTGGGTTTAGCTTGTATATTCACTTCAACAAAGTCAAATGAAACTCATCTCCAAAGTGGAGTACTCTCTATTGTTGAATTAGCCAACTTTTCTTTTTTAAAACTTCTAAAATAACTATCAAACTACTCCTACCTTACTCTCATTTGATAATCTGTTTTCAAGAGCTCATATTCAAGTGTTACTTGACGAACTTGCTCTAATGCTACTTGCTCTCTCTTTAAGGCCTTTTTTCTAATAGCAAATGCTCTCATTCATCATCTTTGGCTAGGCATTTCTTCAATGTTTTGAGTTCCTTGGCTCGACACAACCAAATGTGAAAGTTAGTCAATTACTTTAAACTCAATAGCTACGTTGTATAGACCCACACTGTTCTTTCATATTAAATGGTGTCTCTATCCTTCATAAGAAGACTTTATACTTGTATTCATTTATCATTAATATAACATACTTCTTCAATTTCCTATCAATCATCTTGTATAACACACGCAACATGGTATCAGAGCTTTAATCAATGAGCATTGAGTAAAGAACCATGTGTTTTCTAGAGACATCCAGAGTTGAATTACAATCTAGTGAAGATGTGTTCAATTTACTAGTCATAGAGGAAGAGTGAATTCAAATTTAAATTCAATTTTGCATTCCAATTAGATTTGTTCAACTCAACATCCTAGATAGATTCCTCTAAGGTACATTTCAACCAATTGAACTTGCAATTGAAGAACTTGAAGACAAAGGATTGCTTTTGAATCTCAAAATCATTCTATATGGAATCTGAAATGCACCTAATAGCTACATTAATTCACTAAATCAAGTTGGTCAATTTGGTGAAATCAACCTTCAATACTTTGCAAATGATTTCTCTGCAACTGTGCCTTTCTTATCTGCACCAAGAACTTTAAACTTTCATACTTCTAATTTTTTCCTTAGGAAGTATAAATTTAAGCAATAGCATAATGGTCAACATTGGATTAAATTTAGCAAACCGAGCTTATGTGATTCCACTTCTAAGTGTAGATAATTATGCATCTCAGAGTATGAAACTTGAATTATTAATAATATGCTCTAAAATATAAGGCATTGTGGATGGCAACAATGCACCTCCTGCTGCAAGTGACATAACAAACTTGACAACCTAGAAACTATGTAATGCTTTAACAAATTCTTGGAGCACCTTTATAGATACACAGGGTAGTATTGTCAATTTTACATTTCCAATTTTATTGTCTAATTTCCTCTAGCAAAATTCCATCAATCTTTCTAAGCTTAAAATATCCAAATCCATCGCCTTTTACATCAAAGAAAAGTTTATTAAGCCATCTCTAAATAAATCTGGACAAATTCTTAAAAAAAAATAAGCAAAGCTTTCGTTCACAATTTGGAAATAGTAGGAAGAGCCCAAGACAAAAATCCATTGACCAAAATACTACCTCAACTTCTCAAATGACTATCATTTGTCATTATTGTGGGATTTTAGGGCATAAAGTACTTAATTGTCTTAAGAAAAAGCATGACCAAGCTAAGAATGGGCATGGTCAATCTAATAATTCGCTTATTGCTAACATACAAGTTTTATCTCTTTTCTATCATGTGTGATAACTCACGCCTTTCCTCATCATGGTATCTAGATTCGAGTGCTAGTCAACATATGTCTCCTCAAAAAGAACTCTTTCAAGATTATCAAATTCTCAAAACTCCAAGAATTGTACTTTTTGGCAACAATTGCTTAGATAGTGCTCTTGGCTATGGTTCTATCCTTTTAAAAGTGTCAACTGGGCAAAGTCTATTAATCCCTAAACGCCCAAACTATTTTTTTTGGCAACATAGAAATTTTAGGCAGCTCACTACAAATGGAGTTTTATTTCTTTTCTTTGAAATTTTAACACAACATGTGGCCAAAAAATAGCTTTAAGTCTCAACAATTTTATTAACTTTTGACTACATGGTTAAAAATCTATTGTATGATATGTACTTTTCATTGCTCAATGGGCAACGTGAGCAACAAAAAAAACTTCTTTAAAAATCATTTTTTTAAGAAATTAAAATTTGAAATTGGTTCTATAGATTTATATGTATTTGGAAAGCTTTGAATCATTCCATTTTGATCAATGAGAAAAGTTATGAAGAGTTTTAGTTTGTGGGAGTTTGCAAGTCGTTATTGAATCTCTACTCTAAGATAAACTTTGAAGTCTTTTATTTAACTCAATTTTCAATATTTTGGAAAAAAAATAAAAACATTGGGTGTAGATTGTTTATTACAACATTAAAATCATTGAGTTTGGAATTTTTCAGTTCCATAAATGAATTGTTAACAATTTAGTATTTTGAATCATTCTCTACTCCTTTCTATTTACTATTTTTTTCCTATATATTGTATGATTCCAAATAATCTGAAAATTTTCAAGCATGTAGTCAACTTGACTTGAAAAATAAATTTAACAAAGAGTTGTATTCATTTTGAATATTTTTTCATATAAATGTGGCCTTCTGAAGTGTAGCTACCCGGATTTATGTAGGGCCAAAAAAAAGAAATTTGTCACTTCAAATGTTGATATCTTGCAATCTATACGGTAAAAGTTTCTGAAATTTTTTCCACATGTTTTCAAACAAGCTTATGACAAGATCCTATGGTTACATGTGTTCAAAAATGTTTTTCTCTAAATTTTGGTATATGTACTAGAAATGGTAGTTTGGAAGCAGTTTTGGTGAAAACATAGTCAAAATCATTTAGGGGTTAATTTCCAATGTTTTATATATCTCTATTCAGTTAGCCTTGCCTAAAATTTACTTTTTGATAGTCAAATTATGACTATGGTAAACACAATTATCATATTTACTCACACTCAATGTCTTATTAAGACTAAGTCACCAAATTCAACTAAGCAAATGATATTTTAAATTCCAAAAAAAGGCAATTTGTTTTCATTTAACATTGGTATCTTACCTTTAAAATCTAATTTTATATCTACAACTTTGTCTAAATTTGACTTAGAAACACTTAAATGGCACTATCAATTAGGCCATCTTAATATACGTTCTATTAATTTTATGTAA
Source organism: Pseudoscleropodium purum (assembly GCA_963969395.1). Taxonomy (NCBI): domain Eukaryota; kingdom Viridiplantae; phylum Streptophyta; class Bryopsida; order Hypnales; family Brachytheciaceae; genus Pseudoscleropodium; species Pseudoscleropodium purum. The sequence continues at coordinate 9,448,678 of OZ017802.1, forward strand.
AATCATAATATTGTTGAAGGACTTCCTAGTACACTAAAAAACCAATGTCTCTCTTTGTAAGGGTTATGTGTTTGGTAAACAAACTCAAAGTTCTTACCCAATAGCTCCTCCTACAAAAGCCATTGTTCCATAAGCTTTGATCCACACGGATCTATATGGCCTTATGAGTACACCATTGCTAGGTAGTGCTCTTTATTTTCTCTTATTCATTGACGATTATTCTTGTTTTACCCTTGCATATTTCTTAAATAAGAAATCCTCTACTTTGTCTCACTTCCAAACCTATAAAACATTAGTAAAAAATCAACATGACAAACACAAGATTTTTATTCTCTGCTCGGATAATGGTGGCAAATTTGCATCCAATAACTTTACAAAATTTTGTCAAGACCATGGGATTCAACATCACCTTACCAATCTCTATCTTGCTCAAAATAGAGTTTCCAAAAGAAAGAACTGTACCTCGGTTGAAGTTGCATGTTGTATGCTTCAAGTTGCTCATCTAAGCAAATATTTTTGTGCAAAAGCTATGGCCATTGCCTACTATTTGCAAAATTGTTTTTACACTACCTCTTTAATCAATACAACTCCATATGAACTTTTGACAAGGTTACAACCTCATCTTATTGATTCGTGAATTTTTGGTTGTCTAGTTGTTGTTTCAATAATCTATTAATTCAAGCTAAAAGAATTGATAGACCATTTTGTAGTGTAGTGGTAAAGGTTTGATCACTAGGGATTTTGTGATTATATATTATTCTCAATGGTTTTTTAGGTTGCAATTATTGTAATAACATACATAATAGTAAGAAAATTATACATCACACACAAGTATATATCAACCATGCAAGTTGTTATTTAAAAAAATAAATTTATAACAACTTATCATTCAACACCCATAAGCTAAAACCCTCTCTTGGTCTACTACAATGATCATCATTTTTTCCTATTAATAACCAAAATTGGATCCCACTAGATACAAATTACAACTATTCATATGGAAAGTCAAATTAGTTTAATAATTGGCTATTGGCTATCTAAAGATATGTGAATAAGCATCAATAAAGAAAATTTAAACCTATTTACACTTTAAATAGAAGATCACATCAAATCAAATAAATTTGTACTACAATAGCCTACTCTCATATTATAAAAGAACACCGCAAGAAGTCAAACTCCAAAGCTTTGGAATGTATTTTTATTGGCTATTCATCAATTTTTGGCACAAAGGGTTATTGCATGTATAATCCACACACCCAATTTGCTTTTACAAGCCGGGATGTTATTTTTTTTGAAGATTCTTTGTTGCCTAATGGCAGTTCTTCTTCACTTGGACAATTTAATTCACTTCCTATTGATCTTGGTGGATTTTAGTTCATCCTTGATTCAACCACATAGCCACCCTCAAAAAATATCTACAATTCCTTGCCATTATTACACATGTTGTAGGGTACAGATCCTAATTTTATCAACCTCAACTTGAAAGAGGTCTTACACTTGTCAAACTTCCTGTTTCAACCTGCTTCCGCAATCAATCTTTGACCTCGCAGCCTTCACTCTCATCCCATCGGCACTTTCATCTTTGCCAAGCCAAATCTAGTTCTCCTCCAATTAGGATGTTCTAATAAAAGACAAAGACATACTCCACAGTTTTATGATACAAACCTATACAGTTTTGGCTTCTTAGCTAAACTAACTAAACCTCTTACAGTCACTAAAGTCCTTTTTAGTAATCAATTTAAAGATTGGAAACACCCTATGGACACTGAATACAATTCTTTAATTAATACTAAAACTTGGGATCTTGTTGATTTACCACTAAATAGATCTATCATTAGCACTAAATGGATCTTTTGTCGAAAATACAATTTTGATAGATCTTTATCGTGTTTTAAGGCAAGATTTGTAGCTTTTTGCTTCTCTCAACAAGAAAAAATCGATTTTATTGAAACTTTTTCTCTTGTTATTAGAATAATGTCTCTTTGACTTCTTTTAGCATTGGCTACTATATACAACTATCACATCTACCAAATGAATGTAATCATAGCTTTTTTAAATGGAATCTTACGTGAAGAGATTTATATTATGCAATTTGAGGGCTATATTAAATTTAACATTGTACATCAAGTATGTTGCTTGCTAAAATCTTTCTAAAGTTTGATGCAGGCACTTTGTGTTCGGTACAAAATTTTGACCCATTCTTATTGAATCAAGACTTTTTTAAATGTGCCTTGGATCCAAATGTTTATATTAAACGTTTCTATACTTCTATTCTGCTCTTGGGTCTTTACATCAATGATCTTGTTATCATCTTCAATAATTTTTAGTTTTTGCCAACTACAAAAGTCATATTAACTCAATGATTTTTAATAACAGATAACAACAAGATTGGCTATATCTTTAGTATACACATTCAATAGGATTGCTTACATAAGACATTACTATTTTGACAAGAAAAATATATCAATGATTTTTTAATTAAATTTCATATGGCAACTTCTCATTTTGTTGCCATGCCTCTTGAAGTTAGTATTTGATACTCATGTCACCAAATTGACAATCTTACTTCTTATGTCCAACAACTTATGAACAAGGTCCTGTATTCTTGTACAAACAAGCCATTGGGAGTCTTCAATATCTTGTGACATGCACTTGTTGGGATTTGGCATTCTCCGTAAATTTTTATGACCCAATTTATGCAAGACTCAACTCCAACCCATTGGCTTGGAATCAAACACATATTTCAATATTTGTATGGAACTTCAAAGCAAGGACTTATTTAATCTAGTCCTACTTGACCTTCAGCTTCTCTCCACCAACTAAATGATTGGAACAATGCTAATTGGATAGGTGATATCAATATCCACCGATCTACTTCGGATTATATTTTTCAACTTGATTCATCTTGTCTTCTCTCTTAGGAGAGTTGAAAGCAAACTATCATTGCTTTATTGTCAACAGAAGCAAAATATATTGTCGTAGTTAATGCTACAAAAGAACTACTTTGGCTTCAAGTTCTTCTATAAGAACTTGGTTACTCTTTCATTTTACTAGGCACAATTTTCTGTGGCAACTAGTCCTATATCACCTAGAGTGAGAATCCAAAGTTCCATGATTGGTCTAAATATATTGACCTACAATTTGATTTCTTTCTTGAAAAAGTCCAAACCAAGATTTTCAAACTTAAATGTACCTTTACCTCCACCATGTAAGTTGATATCTTAACAAAGTTTTTTCTCAAAGTTAAGCATCAAGCATGCATTCAAGGCCTTGTTGTTGCAATTTCTTTCAATTTAAAGCAAAGGGACAACTAATCAAATATTACTTCTTTTTTAGAACTTCACTCAGCTCTCAAGGAAAGGAATGCTTACAAAGCTCAACATGTTCTCAAAATTTTAACATTACAACTCAAGTTAGCAATTTAACTATTTCAGTCATGAAGCTGAAAATGACGTATTAATTATTTAGTTACTTTGCATTCAATAGCTACGTTGTGTAGACTCACACCACTTTGTTATACCAAACGGTGTCTCTATCCTTCATAAGAAGGCTTTGTATTTGTATTCATTTATCATTAATATAACATACTTCTTCAACTTTTTGTCATTTCACATTATACACACAAAAGAATGTATTTTTAAGCATCCAATGATGTCACTTGAGCTTCTAGGATTGTCATGAAAAGCAACATGTTGTGATCCTTCAAGGAGGTTGCTTTTCATGATTTCAATGGCATGGGTTTGAGTTTGGAAGGCTTTATCATGTTGTTTGCTCTCTTTTTGAACCTCTTTTGTAGCTTTGGTTCCAATAGGGTGATCCAACAATCCTTGATTTGAGTCCTTACTTTCCTTCCTTACTTTGCATCCTTCTCCTACGCTACAACATTTTTCTCCTACATCATAAAAATCTTGATAGGATGATGAATCCACCTCCTTCTTTGATGAAATATTTTGGTTGTATCCCATCACTTTGCCCATTTGGGAAAATCCTAGACAAGCTTCCAACAATGCTCAAAAGTAAAATCTATATTCTTTATGCTCTTGCTGCAATACAATTCCTTTTCCATATGAATGATATCTGCAACATTTGTTTCAATTTTGTCTAGTGTTTTAATTTATGCATAGTACTATATGAATTTGGCCACATAATGCTTAATTTGCCTCCAAACTACGAGTTGGTCTAAACCTAGCAAGCTTGCATTCTTCATGGTGAGTATGAACATGATCCCAAAAGGCACTTGCTTTTTTATTGATTTCCACTTACCGGGTCTTGGAAGATACACTTACCGGGCCAATACACTTTGATTGAGTTGTCTTTCCTCTTCATAGAAAAAATTCTTCCCTTTATAAGTAACCTTTGGAGCAACATCTACTTTGGGCAACCTTTGTCCATCACTCCCAACCCCATAGATAGTAGGTGCTCCACCTTTATTGCTTCCACCAAATGAACACTTCCAATTCTGGATCCTTCCAAATCGTTTAAACACTCTAAATCTCTATATGCACTAGCCCTGCTCCCACTATGATGCCCTCCTACTCTATTATGTCTTACTCCACTACACCATGTTGCTCCACTACTTCCACAACTTGCCATCACTACCAAAACCTTAACTGCAACACACTATTAATGAAGCTCCTAACTAAAATCACTTTGAAAGAAGAACGCACTAAAACCTTGAGCTACCATAGAAGCTTATCTTGTGGACAAAGTTCAAAATTTGGCAAGCTTGGGCTCTCCTATTCTATTGGTGACTAAACGGTGGGGCAAGGAAAATAGCTCGGCCCTGGCCAAAAGGGATAAATGAAAAAAACAATGGCCATTTTTGTTGCATTGTCTATAGTAATCATGATTTTTTCAAGAGTGTTGTAAAATTAAAAAAACAATTTTAAAACAATTTAAAAAATATGTTTAATGTACTCACTTTTAAGAAGAAGGTACCTTAGGAAGGAAAAACTTAGAATTTTTTTTAAGTAGAAGGACTAGAAAAATGCAAAATCTCATGAAAATATATACATTGATGTTTTAAATTGGAAAAATAGGAAAAATAATTTTTAAAGAAACTAAAACTTTAGGAAAAATTTCAAGCCTCAAGGGATCTTGAAATTTTAAAAACCCCAAAGCAATTAAAGATTTAATAATTTAAATTTAAAAAATTTAGCATTTGTTGTAGGACTATTGGTGCCATATCACCACCACATTAGATTTTAACATGTTTTAAATAATAAAATATATATCTATATATATCTATATATATTTTTTAAATTGTACTTGCATCATTGGGTGCCAAAAAATGAAAGTTTAATGGCCCTCTTAGGGTTCAAATTTTCCTAATGGCAATTTGAGAAGACTTCATGATGAAGAGATTTCACCAAAACAATGATCTGGAAACCATTTTCAATGTCCAAAATTACATGTGCAAGGGAGTCCTATTTGCATGAATGTAGAGGACATAAAATAATGTTTTTTTAAGTTTTTTTGGTGGGCACATGCCTCTCTAGTGTTAGAATAGACCACACAAAGTTCATTTCAATCAAGTTCATGAATACATAACTAATTCAAATATAACGAAAATAGAACACCAACAATTCAATTCCCAATTCCCAAACCATTGTCTATAGAGCCTTAGAGCATGACCAATTTTGTAACTCAAATAGAGCAATGTCAAGAAATATGCTGGTAGGAGCTAGAGAGCATTTTTTTTGTAATCCAATAGATACATGGCAAAAGCAATTAAGTTAGAGGTCATGCCAAATTGAGCTTCTTCCAGAGCTTCTTACACAATACATTTCAACTTTGTGTTGTGACCTCTATTCCACTCCCTACTCAATAGTGAATGCATAGATGGCAAGGATCAACTATGCAAAAATGGAAGGAACCAATTAACTCTCAAATGCAATTACTTTGAAACTTTGTTCATCAATTAAGTGTATAATTATGGTGCTATGGGACAATGCACACTATAGTAGTCCACTATAGATTGCCATAGTCCATAGTTCTAGGTGTCTATAAATTAATTCATTAAATTTGATTAAACAAGTCCCTCTTATAAAATTTGAAAGGGACTTGTTTTTACATTATGTAATTAATGTATGAAATGACCTCTAAGGTTAATTAACACAAATCCAATTATTATATAAAGGAATGACTTGATTATTCACCTTGTAAGGATTGTCACAATCTATGCCATTTTTATGGAAAGGACTCTAAAATTCAAATGAAATTGGAAAGATATGGAATTCAATTATCACATATAGTATGACATGGATGAAGTAGTGAATGTCTATTTTGAAATCAAGTCAAAATCTATCTTATTTTCATAGATTTGGGCTTTAAAATGCATCATTTTCTTATTAGAATACTGTTAATTTTTGAGAGTACATTAGACATATTTAAAATAAATTTATACAAATTTATCTTATTAAAATAATTTTAATAAGTATTTCTAAGGATGGTCTAACTTTTGATAGAGTTAAATTTCATCATAATCAATTCTATAATTAATTGAAATAAATCAAAATTTGATGTTAGCTTTGAAGTTTTTTTAATCTAAATATATAAAAGAAATTTCAGTTAAACTTCTCCATCTTTTGCTTTAACACACTATAAAAAAACTATAAAAAAAAATCCAAAAAATTTAGAGATTATATACAATAAAATGAAATGGACTTTTAAAGATGTATTTCTACCACCTTTGGTCTAGTGTAGTGTACATTTGCCCTAAGAATGCATTTGGACTTTTTGACTTCTATTACTTTCTAAAATTTTGGGCCAATATACATCCCCTTGCATTTAATTTGTTGGGTCTTAATATAGTCTTTACATTGATGATGCTCTCATAGCTTGTGGCTCCAAATCCTAAATCCTTTGCCCATAACTCCAAATTTCTATATAGAATACTACAAACTTTATTTTAGCCTTGAAATTGGCCTACCCCTTTATTACACCAATGCTTATTACAAGCCTTCAAGACATTGATGGTTGAGATTGGTTGAGTGTTTTCAAGACTTGAGGTTTCTTGAGGATGTCTACCTATCGTCTTTTTTCTATAAAATATGCCCTAATACTATAAGTTGCAAGTACGAAAATGCATTGCATTTGTGGGTACACCGTGACATTTCTTACCAAAGAAGTGATAGTAGGATAGCTTATCTTTTGAGTGACTAAAATGTAGAATATGTGTAGATGTGGTGTCAATTGGATTGAGTGTTCATGATGGTAACATTCACCCTTAGAGGTTTTGGACTATATTTTCACCAAAAACGCTCCAAAACCACCATTTTTAATACAAGTACCAAATTTTAGAATAAATTTTTTTTGGACACATGTAACTATAGGATCTTGTAGTATGCTAGTTAGAAAAGAAATGGAAAAAATTTAGAAATTTCCACTATGTAGATTGTAAGATGTTAGTGTTTGAATTTACAAAAATCCTTTTTTGGCCCTACCAAAAAACATGCAGCTACACTTGATAAGGTCACATTTATTGATTTATATAAAAAATGTTCAAAATGGTGGTTCTTCTTTGAATTCATTCTTCAAGTCAAGTTGTCTATATGCTTGAAAAAATTCAAATCATTTGGAATTATACAACATATAGGAAAAAAATAGGAAGTAGAAAGAAGTAGAGAATGATTCAAAATATTAAATTGTTTAAAATTTCGGTATGGAATTGATAAATTTCTATTCAAATGGTTGTAATGTTGAAATAAAGAATCTACATCCTATGCTTTCATTTTTTTCAAAAATATTGAAAATCAAGTTGAATAAAGGACCTCAAAGTTTATCTTAGAGTAGAAATTCCAAAACTACATCCAAACTAAAACTCCTTGTAATTTATATCTCACTAATCAAAATGGAATGATTCAAAGCTTTTCATGTACAAATAAATCTAGAAAACCAATTTCAAGTTTTTAATTCTTAAGAAAGTGATTTTTTAAGAAATTTTTGGGTTGCTTATAGATCAATAAAAATTATATACTATGCAATAATTTTTTAACCATGTAGTCAAAAGTAATGAAAACTATTACACCTTAAAGATACTCCTTAGGCATATATTGTGTTAAAATTTTATAGCAAAAAATAAAAAATTTGTTCATAGTGAGTTGCCAAAAATTGCTATGTTGCTAAAAAACACCATTTGGTCCTTTAGGGGTTAACCCTAAATGCCCAAGGTACCCAAATTTGATGTTTGCAAAACTTTGAAGTTAAATAAAATCTAACCAAGTTGCTATTTTTAGTAGTTTATACATTGGGATAGTTCTTCTTGAAGTCTAGTTTTGCATCAAAAATTCAATCTTGAAAATAAATGATAGTGATTTTCCTATTCAAGGTTTTGTGCAAGGGTACCCATTGCAATCTTGACTTCCTGTAGTATTGAGAGCTCTTGGAAATGAACCTCAAATATACTACATCTTGGAGAAAAAATCACATTCAAAATTCATTTAAGAAAATTATAGAGTAGATTTTTAGAAGTCATACATTGATTGGGATTATACATGTTAGGCCCTTTAACCTCATATTTTTTTGGTCACCAACATTTTAGACTTAACTTGTGAAAAGAGGATTGAAAGACTTCACATCACTTTTGCAGTTTTAACACCTTCATGGTCAAACATCATAATATTTCACTCTATAAGTAATATTGTTGTATTTTCTTTTCCTATGAGATCTCTAACATGTCTAGTTTGAATTTGTACAGTTACAATTAAAAAAAAATTGATACAACTTATCAAAATGTTGGCATTTTGTTCAATTTAGAGCAAATTCCAAAAAGCTCAAAACAAGCCTTGGGCATTAAGGAGTTAAAGTAAGTATATCCTAAATCAATTGTGCACCTAAAATCTACATTATATATTCTTGTTGTACATTTGATGTGCCTAAATATAGAATTAGATACATAATGTGACTTTTTTTAATTTGCTGGTTTTAGATGTACTTACTTTACTTTACATTATAAAATCATCAACAAATGGCAAAGATGTCATTTGTCCTCCAATACACCCACCCATCCATCCTTTTATCATCCATTTAGGTTTGTCAACCTACTTAGTATATTTCTAAAGGTCCTTTAAACGAAGCCTAACGAAGTTAAAAGATGATGAGCTTTACAAAGGATTGGAGGCGTAGAGGTTTGTAGTAGTAACAATGGTAGTCTTCTATGGCTAAGCTCATTCATTCTCTCTTGGAACTTTAGGGGTTAATTAAAATTTACAAATGTCATTTTGTAGATACATAAAAATTAAAAGGAAGAGATTTACTTTTTTCCATACAAATTTTTAAATGATAATAATAATTATTCACACAAATTAGCATGTGTTTCTAAAAAAATAATTTTTGTTGATTATGATCATCGGATCAGGTAGTTAAGTTGACTCGGTGGAATGTACTTTGTCCCATAGAAACCTTTAACCCTTAAAAGAAATTTCATGTTTGGGCTTGGTCAATTTCATTAGATTTCTACATCAAACCACACATTTCAAAAATTTGATATTTTTCATATGTAGCAATATATGTCTAAAATGAAGTCTCATTTTTCACAATCAAAACATTAAATTGAATTTTATATGATTTTCTGAAGAATTTTTTTGTAAAAATCGTAGTAATTATATAAATGCTTTAAATAGTATGAAAGATGCTATCTTCAAAGTGTCACAAAAATTACAATTTTAACAATTTTGAAAAACTTTCAGATGAATAAAAAAAAGTAGATTATTGAAGCTACATTTTCTTACTAAAGCTTCACAACATTAAAAATTCAGAGCTATGTAAAAATTCAGATTTTGACTTTCAAATTGCCCGTGAGGCTTGCAATGTCGTTTTAAGGGTTCGTTCCTCCCCATTGCACTGTTTCATCTCACGACAGTTTTGGAACGCTTGGGGTGTGTCGCTCGCTCTCAAGAATGTCTAGAGTATCTGACGAGCTGTCCTGTTGAACATCCGGGACAGATTGAAAACATAGTTGCCGATGTACATCAAATCCTGATCAGAATCGCACATTTGTGTACAATGATCATGAATATGTAAGTATGCAGCTGTTGATTTCTTCCCTGCAGCAATTGACCCCCGCAATCGTATTGGAATGTGCCGCAATCAATTCTCACTGAGATTCATGTATTGGTACCATTTCTGTGCTTTGGAAATGTACTCCTTGATCGAAATTGGCTGGCGAGACACAGGATTTGCTCACCTTTGATTATTGATCTGTTGTTGAAAAATTGAATCCTGTTGCAGCAATCGGAGTGGAGAAAGGCCACAGCCATGCACATTCAACCCTATTTGGGGGGCGACTTTGGCATGGAGACTACTCTCATCCATCGCAGGATTCCAATATCTGACGAGAGGCTCCTGTTGCGAGACCAAGCAATTGCTTGTCGAAAGATGAATTGCAATAATGGCGAGTGAAAGCTGCGAGAGACTGGGAAGTTGAATTAGGGTTTCCATGAACGTTCGAGTTTCCGAGTTCGCAGGCTTTCGTGGTCAATCTTTCAAGTCTTGCGATGGATTCCAACTGGAAGATGTGTTGCATTGTGTCTAAGATGTATTGCAATCTCGGGGATTGAAAGCTTCGGGAGACTGGAAATTTGAATTAGGGTTACCCCGGACGTCAGGGTTTTCGAGTTCACGGGCGTCGTCTATCAAATCTTGCGATGAATTCTTCTGCCGCGTCTAAGCGAGGCTCCACAGCAGGCAAACCACCCTCGAGTGCACCGTCGGCGGCCTTCGTGCCTCCTTTCGAGCGCGACCCGCGAACACCAGAGCCTCCGAAGTGGGATGGAAGCAAAGACGCTCTGCCAGAGCCCCTGTTCTTGCCAGTCTTCAAGAACTACCAATTTCGATATGGCGCTTACCCGGGTTTCCGAGACTGCTCGAAGAACCCTCTCTGGCCGGATGGTGCGGTTGCAGAGCATGCTCGAAGGCAGGAGGCTCCTGTTAAGACCAAGGTCGGCCGAGCAAACGCAGGGCGGACTACTTTCAAACGCCATGAACGTGTCTGTGGCGACCTTCAGTTTGGAAAGCAAGCTGTGAGACGAACTCCAGCTCACCATATGCCATTCCTTATACCTTGTGATCGTTTGTGTGCAAAGCAGGGTAGCTTCCGGGTTTAGTTCCGAAACTGACCGCTTCTACTCAAATTGCATGCAACCTCTGTTTCACTATCTTTTGGATTGTTTGTGCATTGAGTCTTTTGCTCTAGTATCATACTGTCTATCGGAGGTGTAATTCTCCCTCTGAGTCCTTAATTGAGCTGTGAGAACTCATTTCATTGTCTCGGTTTTGATTGGCTAATGGGTTACTGAATTTGGTCCTTAGACTATATGCTTTGTTAGTCTGCAGTTCAGACCTGTCAGACTTGTACTTATAGGGCTTTAGTATTGCATCGCGTCTCCTTGACTGCTGAATTCCAGCATTCCCATAATCTGCAGGTAGAGGGTTTGGTTTGCAGATCTACTGAGGCCTAATTCAGCTGCTAACATTTGGTGACCGCATTCCCAACTGCCAGATTGATGAATGAGGGTTTGGGTTCCGGAATTGGCTTCTTCTTCTGAATTTCAGGCAATGCCAGAGTCCTGCAATCTTATGGTTTCGTTTTGGGGCTCTCTTCGCAGGCTAAGCCAGCGCATGAGTTTGTGTGGTATTACATCAGGGACCCGAACCAGTTCGACCTGAAGCCACCGAGAAGGTGGGATCCTGCCGGTCTTAAGAAGCACCCACCTTGGCCTTTCTATAATCGAGAGGATGGCCATTTCCTGCTCAACAACACTTGCACCATCACGAATCTTTTCTTGCTGCCGGAGCTTCGAAGGCTGCAGTGCTATTTCTTACCAAAACTTCCCAAGATTCGTGTAGACAGGAATTTTTATTTGCCTATTAAGAAGGTATTCATCTTTTTTTCCTTCTCACTCTTTCATTTGCAAATTTCTCTAGGACTAGGATTAGACTTGAAAGGCATCAACTTCAGATATTCAGACGAAAACTCAAAGGAATTCCTAACAAGTTGACCCATTTTCTAATTTAATGAAGAATCGAAGTATCCAAGATGCTCCAATTATCTGACATCTGTCTTTGATGCGTATCTTCTTTGCGGCCTGAGTTCAGGGCAAGAAGGAAGCCCCTGACATCAATCACTTCAGGAGCTCCTCACAGGAGCTTCTGATTGACACTTGCGATCAAGTAGAAGTAGCATGCTGTTGCGCACTATTTTCTTCCAAAATATGTCCTGCACTCATAGAACAACTTAAGAATGCTATCAAAGTATATTGATGTTTCATTAAACTCTAGGACGCACAAATCATGGATCATGAGAGTAAAACTTTGCGACAGTTAGCATGTTTTCAGTCAAATGAGCTTTCTGAACAAAAGAAGGGGTCCAAATTTTAGTGAAATGAAATGAAATGACTGCACTCTATATAACCTTGAAATTTGATACAAATAGTTCATTTCTTTTTAGACTCCGAAGATTTCAAGCAATTCGCATGTACTATGACCTCCCTTTCGAAACCCTCGTTCGCCTTTGAATGTGGGAGCTAGATCTCACATCCAGAAGGGGGATGAAAAGACAAATAAAAATGGTGCAGATTGGATCCAACGATGCTCACTCAACGATTGTGGTTTCCAGAAACTGAATAATATAGGAGAGATTATATTACTGCAAGAGATTTGCTTATCAAATCAGTCCGTAATTCTTCGTGGAACTCCTGTCCATGGGAAATCTCTTACTTTTTTATATCTAGTACATTCGTCATCATGCAAAATTCCAAGTTCCCCAGGATTGTGCAACAGTGAATACCTAGAACTGAGAGTCTTGGGATCGGATGATTTTGGATTTTTTTCTAATGATAGTATTCTAACACATTTGCTGCATCACGTCAAACTTGATTATGCATTTCACTAGAGCTTCGGACACCACTCAGGATCACTTACAGGAGGTCTGGGAGCCGAAGCTGATTGATTGGAATATCATGTGCTAGGCAGATCGGCAGACAACACACAAAGTGGCGGTGGACAGAAACATGGAAACGACAGTTAATCCCTTGGTATACCAATCACGGCCCTGAGGAGCCTGAAATTGCTGAGTTTAAAGCAGCAGAACGGTACGACTGATCACCTAGATATCAAAGTGCAATTGATTGTTGAATATGATCCATTGCAGAATTGTGCTTGTGGAAATCATGACCTATTCTAGCTTGGGAGTCCACCCAGCTTTACTTGGAACTGGTCACTAGGAACCAAATCTACAGAACTTGGGATGGACTCCCTGGCTAGAATAGGACTTGATTTCTACTGCACCAAAATCCCTATTAGATGTGGATGAACAAGTATGCTCAGTGACAAATTGCTCTCTACTACTTGGTACATGTGTCCTCGCATGATTAAATCTTTTGAAATCCAGTGTCCCTCGCAGATACGAACTCAAACAATCGGTGTAAAATGAAATGGGCCAGAACTAATTAGGACTTCGGTGTAGTGAGTGAACTCCATTTGCACTGTATTGAAGTCCGGTAGGAAGTTTTTTCAACTGATTTTCAAATTGTGGGTTATGTTTGGTGCAGCCTTGAGCTAGATTTCAAACACACAAGGAATCACTATAGAAAAAATAAGGAAAGCATAGAGAGATTACGGGCCTGGCATAGGACGGTGAAGGTGAAGACTCCACCTCCCAAACCAAAGCCGATTGATTATAACTTACCGTATGTTTCACAAACCCTAAATATTTCCAAATTTTTGTGGTCCTATCGTGAGAATCTAAAATTTGGATGAGTGTGATTACACGAAAGTAACAAAAAGAGCTCACTTTTTTATACCCTGTGTTTAAACTCAGAGTTGGGAGAGAAACTTCGAAGGGTATTCGGAAGGTGAAGGAACTCTTTGAAGATCCTATTTTGGCGTTTTGGAGGGATCCCCTTGTGGATATTGAGGTGATTTTACGTGCGGACGCAGCGGAAAGGAAAAGATTAGAGGAAGAAAAGAAAAGGAAGAATCCAACACCACCTCCTCCACCATCAATTTGCGATGCTTGTGATTACTTTGGAGATGGGTATGACCTTTACATGGCGCGCGGGTCTGACCAGGGGCCAGGTACCCCACCTGAGATACCACCTGAGCCTTGGGATGGTGTGGGATGTCCTGAGGGATGCCATCCTCTGGGAAAGGCAGAGTCGCCTCCACGAGCCAGGATAGTACCAGAATCACTAAAGAAGGCTGAAAGCTTGGAATGTGTTGTGGGCTGTCATCCTTTGGCAGCTGCAACGGTCGTTCTGAAGAAGAAAAAGCAGTGACGAACAATTCCAACCCTAAGGCTGGAGTGAATGACGCGTCTTTTGGGTAGCTTTTCTAACTATACACTTTCATTTTATTTAGTATGGATCACAGTATATGATACCACTACCCTGTTTCAGTGGTTGTGTTGTGTTGGCGGGTTAACAATTGTTGTAATCCTCCAATAGCGAACTTACTGTCTCCCAAGAAATTTTGTGACTTACATTGGTTCTATGAATTCATGGGCAATATTATTCATAAGGGAACATTAAATAGGCTAAAGAGTGTAGTCCACGAGTGTAGTCCACATGGATCTAGATTGGAAGTGTTGCGCATGGTGCCTTGCTGAGTTGGGCTCTTGGACCACAGACATGCTGAAGAAAAGTTTACAAGATGTAGGAGAAACTCCAACCCCGAAATGAGAGTTTGTTTCTCCAGATCCCACTGAATCCAAAAAGGCTTTATGAGATGAATCTTTCAATATCTTTTAACCCTAAATGCCCAAGGTTTATAAGATGAAACTTTCAATATCTTTTAACCCCTAAATGCCCAAGGCTTGTTTTGAGCTTCTTGGAATTTGCTCTAAATTGAACAAAATGCTAGCATTTTGATAAGTTGTATCAATTTTTTTTAATTGTACTTGTACAAATTCAGACTAGACATGTTAAAGATCTCTTAGGAAACAAAAACACAACATGAAAGATTATTATGTTTGATCATGAGGATGTTAAAATTGCAAAAGTGATATGAAGTCTTTCAATCTTCTTTTCACTAGTTAAATCTAAAAAGTTGGTAACCAAAAAAGGTTAAAGGGCCTAACATGTAAAACCTCAATCATTTTATGGCTTCTTAAAATCTACTCTATAATTTTTATAATTTAATTTTGAATTTAATTTTTCCTCCAAAATTTAATGTATTTGAGGCTCTTTTCTAAGAGCTCTCAATACTATTAAAAGTCAAGATTGCAATGGAAACCCTTGCATAAAATTCTTGAATAGAAAAATTTATTTTCAAGATTGGATTTTTGATGCTAAAACTAGACTTCAAGAACTTTTCAAAAATATAAACTATTAAAACTATTTTATTGAACTTCAAAGTTTTACAAACATTAGATTTTGGTACCTCAAGTAGAGAGGGTTAAGTTTGCATGCTTGTTTATAATTGCATGATGTAAAAGACTAATCTTCTAGAAGTTTTTTTCAATTAAGATCATACTAGAGATGATTTTTGGTGTGTTTTGGAATTATTCAATTTTGTATCAACAAAATAAAATCATTCTTAAAAGTGCAGTAAGAAATGTTTTGGTAATAACCAAATGAATGAATTATGAAGAAGAGTTTTAATTCTTTTCAAGAAGTTTATTTTCAAATAATAAAAAATTTATACATAAATGTTTGAAAATCGAATATTTATGAAATATTTTATTTAACAAATTAAATTTTTAGTGTATATTTTGCAAATGAATATTAGTATCAAATTTTAGAACCATCATATTAACTAAAAGAAAAACATGTTTAGCACAACCAACTACTATGCAACTAGTGTTCTATACAATTATCATGCAACTATAATCCTCTCTATTAGCACCAAATCTAATGTAATTGCTTCATATTGTTGTTTTACAACATTAATACATTGTTTTAGTTGCAAAGCAGTCATTCTATAGTTGCAAAAAATGACTAAGAAACGACTAGGAAAAGATTGCAACTATAAAATGACCATGATTGTTTCCTAGTTGCTTTTTAGTCGTACACTAGTTGTTTCTTAGTTGTTTTCTAGTTGTTTCCTAGTTGCTTTCAAAATTCATTCCCATTTGTCTTATATCAATTGTCCCATATCAATTGTAAAGAGTACCATTAGATTGGACATATAAGACTTGTAAGTTGTTGTAGTCTTATACAATGAATTTTTTTGATAGAATTCTAAGATTTCTACAATTTGTAGAAATAAAAAAATAATTAAAATTCAAGAAATTTTAAAATATATGAAATTAAAATTTAGAAAGAAGGTACATCCAAAATTTTAAAATCTAAAAAGGGTAGACTTGGAATTCAAAAATCTAGAAAGAAACTAGATATGAAATTTTGAAATCTACAAATCATTGAGATTAATATTTTAAAATCCACAAATATACAAGTTACAAACAAGATTAGTTTTTTGATAAAGTTCTTTGCAGGCTATTAGATGACAAAAAATCCATGATTAGATTATAATTAATGCAACTTGTTCACTGCAACTGCGGGCTCTAAATTATCACCTAGTTGTAAACATCCTATGCAACTACAAAACAAATTGCACATTGAAGTTGCAAAATCCTTCATTTTCTTTTAGTAATTGTTAATATTTTAAATCTTTAATTATTACTCATAAATAATTTAGTTTTCAAGGAATAATATTTTATTTTAATATTTATAATTGCCCATTTTGAGGGAGATATAATTCCAATCTTTTTTAGGTTGGTGTGAATTAAGGACTTGTTCATTCTAGGTTTCACTTATAATTACAAGTAACTACAAGAAATCAAGAATTACATTGGCACTATGCACCTTGGTTAAAAAAGAGGCTCTATAATAACTTTTGTAGTGTCATTGTGTATTGTAGTATTGGTGTAAAGTTTTAGTAGGATGAAATGAAGAGAGAGATGTAGAAAAAGTTTGATGGGAATTTGAGTGATTGAATGATGATTTTGAGGTAGGTATATTAGGGGCATGTTTTGGTATAGATTATAGAGTATGAAGTTTGTAACATAGTCAACAGGGTCAAGATAGTTAATACTAGTTGGTTGTTTATCAATTTGCATTTATTTAGTAGGATTTAAGGAATGTATTTAATGGCTTTGTTATTGATGTTTGTGAAGGTTGTTTTATTAGCTTTGGGGGACTTGAAATGACAAGTTTAATAGTGTATCAAGTGTAGTAGAATATGTGGTTCCTTTAGCTCTAGCATTGAGGTCTAAAAGCAATTTTATATTCCAACCATATATGTTTGTATTTAGCATGAGAGAATTGTATTTATTTTGCTTTAATTGGGTAGCATTGTACATATTGATTTACTTGTAGTATAACCATTGCAATGTTTGCAAGAACATCTAGCTTTATGAGGAAATGTAGCATTTTCTTAAGTTTTCTAAAACTAGAATTGAAAATTTATAGTTTTTTCAAAATTTGAAGGAAAATTTGTAAAGATGAAAACATGACCATCTATCTTGAATCTTGATATGAATATGACATTTAGGCTTGACTAGTGTGCCATGTGTCATTGCCACAATATAATCAAATAAAAAGAAAAATAATTTTCCAATTTTTTCATTCATAACAATTTCAAATTTCAAATTTTTTTGTTCATGAGTTGGAATGCCACGAATTAAAGTCCATGCACCCCTAGTTTGTTGCCATGTGATAGGTTGTGTTCTTAATACAAATAGAAAGTCTTATGCACCAAAGAATGCAAGGGTGTGAAAGTTATGGTTTTTCCAAAATAAAAGATAATTTAATTCAATTTTTAAATTTAAAACAATTCAAAAATCCATAACTTTCACACCATAGATTCCAAATGCCAAGAAAACAAAGTTTGTACACCTCTCCTCAGAGAGAGTTTTCCAATGGTACCAAAAATGTGGTTAGGGGACTCATCATTTTTTATATCTCATCATATCAAACAATCAAACAAATAAAATTAAGGTACAGATATTGAACATTTAATATAATAAATCTGTATGGTATAACCTATAAAATCATCATTTTGATTCTAATAAGATAAGCCAAATCAAAAATTTTGAATCTGTAAGGGTATTTAGGATTGATAGGGAATGAACCTAATCAAATAATTAGGCTAGGATATGGACAACTTGTAAAAGTTTTGGAGTAAAATTTGGTTTTGTACTTATGAGGTTAAAGAAGCCTATTCTAACAAAAATGAAAATCTTGAGTTTTTTTGCAAATAATATAATTAGATTAACAAAGCAAACAAAGCATTGGAATAAAATTGAAGCCTCAGACCATTTGAACGCCTAAATTTTTTTCAAAGCAAATCATTTTGTATATGGTTTGAGAACTTTGCACATCTTATTGTAACTTGATTCCCTACAAGTTTTCTTACCAAGCAACCATACACATATAAAGACCCTTATTAAAATCCAATTGCATTTGCAAGAAGCAATTATAATTGTTCATGTGTTCACAAAGTAAATCAATTTCAAAAGTCTATATTCAAACTCAAAGATTGGAACATGATTAATTTGTGTCAAATGTTCTAAAAGCCAAGAAGGCTGTATGATCAATTTCTTGTGGATTGACAAATGAATTGCTTTTGTCTTGTGGTATCCTATAATGAGTAATTTACAACCAAAACTTTTATTTTTTATGTAAGACAAGAGCTAAAACAAAATAACATATGATCATTATCAACAAATAATTTTTTATTGTTAATAAAATTTAATCTCACCATTACTAAGAACTTAATCAACCCTTGAATCCATTACTATTTTCAATTGTCCATTCTTCATAATAAGTTTACTCTACATTAGAAAAATTCATTTTTATCTCTATACACTAGAGACTATAATTTAGAGTACAAGAAATTTAATAATGAAAAAGGGGTTTTGCATGCTATTGTTTACAAACAATAGTGAGGTGAGGGACCTGTATTCTTCATGGTCAAATATAAGGTAGAGGTTTGTACCTATAATTAATAACTTAAGCATTTCAACTTGTAGTATGTGGGAAATTTGTTGAAGAATTGAACTCAATTTGTGTGGAAATAAGGATAAGGAAGAATGCAAAAAAAATTTATTTAAAAAAAAATTCTCTCTCTCTCTCTCTCTCTCTATATATATATATATATTTTTAAATTTTTTTTTTTAAAATTTAAATTTTTTTTAAGAATGAATATTTTATTCAATATAAATTTGAATTTTTCATTGGAATTCATGATTCCAGTCTCTTGACTCACCTATTACAGTCAACACTTCTCCCTAATCAAGTAGAAAAGAGAGATGAATAGATGAGAAGGTATAAACAAAGAATCTTTTTCAATGAAGAGTCTGTCCAACTATTGTCCACAATAGATCACCCTATAAAGCCATCATAGGTACTTCAACTTTATGTGGGTGCAACAAAAATTTATTTGTTTTGTTTTGTTTGTTTGTTATGGTGCAATCTTTTGGGCCGGCTATTCATCTTCTAGCTATGTTTTTTGTACAGTTAGAAAGCCCTTTGCAAGGAGGGGTGCATGGACTTTGTTTTCTGGCATTCCAACTCATGGTAGAAAAGATATTGAATCTTAAAGTTTCTATGAGTTAAGAAATTAGGAAACTATTTTTACTTTTATTTTGGTTGTGGCAACAACACAGGGTACACTAGGCTAAATTATATTAAATTAGTTAGTTAGTTTGTTTTATTCTATTTGTTTTGTTTATTACAATGAAATCTCTATAATTGTGCGCCTTTTGATCATGTTTTTGGTAGTGTTTTTGATACCATCAAAAAACTCTTTATGAGAAGGGATGCATAGGCTTTGTTTTGAGGTGTTCCAACTCATACATTGGGAATTATTGAATTATTGAATTATTTATAAATTGAAAAATTAGAATTATTTATTTATTTTTATTTTATTATATTGTTGCAATAGTACAGGGTTCACTAGTCTCTATGGTGATAGAGAGGCAAGAGCATGAGAGCACTTCTATGCTTTCACTAAAAAACTACTTTGCCAAATGGCTTTTCGTGGGCTTAATTAACTATCCTTCTAGGCTCTACCAACAAAATAGTTCCCCACTCTTTTTCTCCATGTCTTTGGAAGCTTTGCACTTTTATTGATAGAAATTACTATGATTGTCAAATGTTTCAAAAAGTGTTACAAAAACATAGTCAAACAAGCATAATCCAAGCTAACCTTGGAAAAGAGATGGGGAAGACCCGTGAAGATGGAGGATTAAGGGCTCATTTCAAAGAGGCTAGGTTCTTTTATTCTTTAGTGTGTGCGTGGTGGGGGAAATCTTAGAGGTTGGGCTTGCCATAAACGAGGTTGGGCCCTTTTCTAGTGAAAGAGTAGAGATGCTCTCTCTAAGGGTCTTTCAATTTATAGTTTCAATTTGTGAAATGTGAACTTGAAAATAGAGAAAACATCCCACCTCATAAACGACATGATGGAAAGCATTAACATAGAATATGTAAAAAATGCTGACTTTTGAAGGGTTAAAAAAATCCAATATTAACTTTCAAATTTTTACAATTATTTAAAATAATTGTGAATTCTAAAATTAGGATATAAATTATAAAATAAGAACTTGAGAACCACAAAGCCCCCTAAATCAATTTAGAATTTTTTTTAGCAATGTTTCTATTTTTTGTATGAATGGTGCATTATGATAAAAAGCACTTTATTTGGTGTAAAAATGGTATACATAAAGTATGTAGTAATGTTTTTTAATATTTTCCATTTGTAATTAAGTAATTGAGGTAGTCTTGGACTCTTGGTCATATAGAAATTGCACTTAGGGGGTAGACTATTGATGCAATAGAAAGTGTTGTGAGATAAAAAAAATAGGGTCAATTTAATTTGTTGAAGAAAAAATTTATACTTTTGGTAAATCTACTATAGTCCTAGTAATATATTTTGGTTAGGTTTATATATAAAATATGATGGTGAGAAATTCCTATCTTTTTGTGAGCAATAGAAAATAAAAAAGGATGCCAAACATTAGATCCCCCAAAAAATATTTAGTAGGTTTAATTAAATAATTAGTGGCTTTGGTGAGTGGCTATAATTGGTGTCCTTGATTTGAAATAAGTGTCTTTGAACTAGTGGTAAAAGCATTGGCATGCAAGCATGGTAGTTTAGGGCGGTTTTATTATGAGTTTTTAATGACTTGCTTGGTGCGCAATGCAAGCATTGTGTTGTCACATGGAAGTTGTTCTTGCTAGTTCAAGACGTTATTTTCTATATCATAGTTCTTTCATGCATCCTTTGCCATCTTAGGATTTGCACATTTGCTTGGAATTTTGAGCTACATTTGGTGGAATTGGTGCCTTGCTAGTTCATTTTGTTAACTACCTATAAAGCTTGCTACATTTCATAGGAGTGGAAGTTCTTTAGAATACACTTTTTGGGATGTTGTTCTACCAGTTCTTATACCACATATTAGGGATTCCTAGGAATTGGATCAACTATAGTAGAAGCATTCAATGATATTTGCAATGTTGGACTACTTGAAAGGGATTTGTAGCTCATGGAAGGACTTCTTTGAAGACACAATGGAGTGGGGACTGTCATCATGGTACATGAGGAGTTTCAAGTACTAGTGCCTTTTGTATGGACCAAAAAGGAGTTAATAATTTTTTGGTTTGAGAAACTCTCAAACACACAATGATCTCTTTGGCAAAAATTAGAGGCTACAACATCTTCTCATTGATGACATATAGTGCAGTGCCCCTTTAGATAACCTCACAATCAAAGATTTATGTGGATTTAATTCAACTTTGGAGGAGGATGGGAAAGAGTATCCGTGGTAGGTGCATCTTAGTAGTTGCCATCCAATCCATCATCTTTGGATTACTCCTCAAGGTTGTGTTGGTTCTCTTTGAGCATGATTTCTTGTTTTTGTATTTCTTCTCAAGTTTCAATGACTAATTAAAATGTAAATTGTCTCATTGTTGCAACTTATGGTTGACGAGTACTAGATATCCACAGTCTATTAATTTTGGTTTCATCACGTTAGATATCTATATCTATATATATCTAAATATATATTGGTAGGTGCAGATATTGGATGATGTGAAATAATGAAAACCTTGAACTTATAAATTGTGGATTTTAGAATAGGTTGGGACTAAAATACTTGTATTTGTGAATACAACTTCAATATTAAATTTTTTTTTGAATTTCTATCATGCATTTGAATGTGCTTGTCCTCTTTGAAATTGATACTACATCAAGATTTCATGTTGCAATTCAATGCTTTTATATTCTAGAGTTTGTTTTTTGTGAAGGATGTAATGTACCTATAGCTTATGTTTTTGACATTGACCCTTTGAATGGTGAGCAAATGGTATTGCATGGTGCATCCAATCCTAGTTTAAATATATTGGAATGATTGTAGCTCACATGTTTGCTTTTGCAGTTTGTGTATTCCTAATCTTCTTAGTTTTCTGTAGTTCTAAGATGTACAAAAAAATAGGCTACCGAAAATTAGTCCTTCTAAGAATTTAACAAAAAATAGGGTGCTAAAAATATGCATTGGTAGTTTTTTTCTCTACAAACAGGGATGGAAAAAATAAATAGAAGGAGATAAATACCCCCCCCTCCCCATTAAATACCCTATCATTGCACATAATTACCAAACATAAGGGGGGGTGAACCCCCTAAGAAATTGTACTCATTCAACCTCAAGATCATAGTAAAATTTCTAAGGTAATTTTTGAAGTTTATTGAAGTAGTTCCATATAATATACTTGTATATGTAACAAAAAAATCTTTATGCATTGTAGTATACAAACACCCAAATGTAAATACTCCATAACTATCACCTATAATATTGAAAACTAATTATTCCTTCTCTCAAGTTGAATGTTATTGAAGGTAAATATAGCCATGATTATCTAAACAAATTACTAGTATATGAAACTAGTTCAATCTTTTCAATCTCAATCTCTTGAACCCTTAAAGGTCCAAAGTCCCTTTGGGAAACAATATGAATTTTGGGTAGACTTGTGTGACATCATTTTTTGACGTCATATTTTTATTTTTATTATAGAAAAACATATTATCTTTATAGAAACATAATTTTTATTTCAAGTGATGTTCAATAGCACAAGTAATAGCCACCATAAGCTCTCTTTTAGTTTGTAACGCAACACAACAAAACCACAAAAAGAACGAAATAAAAATTTTAAAAATTTATTTTTGATGGATTAAATTTTTGCCTAAATAAAAAGATTTGATTCACTCATTGATTTGGATTATTGATGTGAAAGTTATGGAGATTCTTGTTCTGCAAGCAACCATTGCATTTTCTTGAGAAGATGATATATTGGATTAGTTTTTTAATTAAATTTTTTAAATTTTCAAAAACAAAAAATTCCCTAAGGTTCAATTCACTTGCTAGAATAGTCTCACCGTTGGGATTTGTGTGTTTAAATTCCACAATATAGCTGACAACAATTAAGTTTCTCCTTCAATCTCAAACCTTCTTCTTCACAAAAATTCATTAAAGAATATAATCATCATTTAAATAATCTCTTTCCACTTTAAAGTGTGTATGCATGTATGGTAACCAAAGTTTTTTAAAATACTTTGGAAATTTTCTTGATATTATGGAAGGCATTGCTTGTTGAGAACTTGTCTCAAGGGGTGTAGTCTGTGAAAAAAATAAGGATACATGTGTGAGCACCGACTAATTTATAGGGGAGTATTATTTTTTGTCTACTATTTTTTTAGCATTCTATGATTATAGAATCTTCTTATTTGGTTCATTGAAAAGGAGACATACATTAATTATAAATTCCAAAAATGCCATGAATATATCATATACTATCTTACTATAAATTTTTCTTTCAATTGCATTTTTTTTTCCAAATTCATTGAAATTCAATACCTTTCCAACTGAAATTAGTAAATGGGATTTGTAATCCAAACTAGAATTCTAAAACACCATAAATGAACTTATGTAGTGGCATTTTGAAAGTTTCTAGTACAAAATCTATATAAGTGAATGTATCATGTTAAGTTTAGATAATGTCAAATAAAATGTCATACTACATGATATCAACTAGTCTATTTTGAAAATTGAAGATTTTAACATGGTTAAACCACAAAGCCAAATGGAAATTTTTTAGGCGAGAACAATGAATAGAGGGCCTGGAATAGGAATTGTCAATTTCCAAAATTAAATGACAATCATTTAAAATTAGCCAACATCTATTGTAAAAATTAGTGAAGTCTAAAAAATTATTGAACACTTTGAATATGCCACTCACAAGGTAGCAATATTTAATACTTTTGGCCAACAAATAAAATAAAATGGGGAGTATCTTAGGTCTAATTTTTTTCTAATTGAACCTATTTTTCTATACCCTATAGTAGTTTGAAGACATGGCATGGCATTTTTGTACCCTATAATATAAAAAAACAAATTATAATTTTTATTTCAAATGTGTTTTAGGCACCCTACTGCGTTGTCTCCTTCCCTACGTACATCTCACATTGTCAAATGTAGTACCTATTTGCACATAGTTTTCTATTGCTACCACTCATTGCCTCCCCGATGTCCCACACCTTGAGATGAGGTTGGGACATTTGGTAATTTTGAGGAATTATAACTTTTAATTGACAGTTTGGATCTTTGAGTTCTTGAGACCTACATATGCATCTTCTCACTAGCTTTTTAGAAATGTAGCATATCATCCAACTCTTCCTAATCAAAGTGATACAACACTCTGGTCACTCAAGACTCCTAGTCCCTCTCCCCTACTTTGTTTCTTTCAAGGTTTTGGGAATCACCCCAGTGTCCCCCATGCTCTCCAAGGTGGCATAGGCATGCCTCAAAGTGAGGGTTGTAACAATTGTTAGTTTTTTTCATGAAGTTTGATGGTGAGGGTGTATAGCAGTGTTTTTTTTAAAGAAAAAGGAGATCAATGAGAGGGAAAGAGGATCATTTTTAAAATACTCTGATTGATGGTTGGGAAATTTCTAATTAGAGGGGATATATCAAGGTTGCATGTTTGTTTGGAGACATAGTTACAAGACTTACAATGTAGAGTCCTAGGGTTGTGAGGGTTATAGGGGCACCCCATGTGTCTATGAATATTGTCAAGGTATAGGCTACTCATCGACCTTGAAATTAAGTGATGTAGGGAATGTTGTAAATATAGTGTGATTAAGTACATGAAAAAAACTTTGATTAAACATTGATAATAAAATAGAAGTATATGTATATATATATATATATATATATATATATATATATATATATATATACAATTTTATTCAATCCAAGTTTATCTTTGATTGTAAACATTCAAATTGCAACCATAATGCAAAAACAATGAATGGGGAAAATTTTACATTTCAAAGATGAAGTAATATTTAAATAAATGAACAACTTGATGAATACCATGACACATTTGTACAAATTTTTTTATTTCACTTCAACTCTTATTGAAGTCAAATAACATTACTTTTGTTTAAAAAAAATTTAAATACAACTAATATTATGCAAATATATACTCCCTCTGTTCCAAAATGATCTTCCAATTGCCCTTGATATTTTGTCTCAAAATGTTCTAATATGGAAGGAAGGGGGTTAGAAATACTTCATGGAGCAACAAAACAAAACTCCAATCACAAACATTTAGAATGTACTATTGATATTATTAAGAACAAAAATCCAAGAAAGAAAATCCAAGTGGGAGGCATGTACCATTGAAATTATTCTTTATAGTGCAACCATTTTTTGTTAGGTCACAAGTCACATCAACAATGGCAGATGAATTGCTACATGGTCTTGGACTATAGGGTGCGACCTCAAGCCTACAACTACAATTATTGACCCATAAATATTGTTATTCTTGCAAACAGATTGATCTACTAAGTACTTGTTGTGGTCTATAAAAATCAACAGATCAATGGCCGTTACTGTTCTTGAAAAATGCCTCAAAAATCCCATTTTGGAGTGCTCAAAAATTACATTTCAGAGAGGGTTCAAGAATTAAAAATTTTAAGATGTTAGGAGTGCATCAAATTCCACTTAATGCTCAAGAAAAATTTGAAAAAAGTAATTATTAGCCTTAATCTGGAATATTTTGTCCAACAAGAAGATCATTTTGGGATGGAAGGAATATATATACATTTATATTTGGTAATTACACTTCAAAAATGAAATCTATATGGGAAGAACATGGTTCAAAAGTTTTGAAACTTTGGTCACAAAGATTACATGATCAATTGTTTTTGGATTACATTTTCTAAAGCCACTTGGCCATATTTTTGTCAAAACTCAAAAACATCTAATTTGAAAGATGAAAGTTATATTTAAGCAAAGATGACTTTTTTGTGGATAGATATGAAAATGGTTTGTAAGACTCTTAAATTTCAATTTGATAAGACTTATGACCACTTAATTATAAAATCTCAAAGTCTCAGAATTTGAAAAAAATGATATTTTGACTACTATACAATTT
Organism: Pseudoscleropodium purum; assembly: GCA_963969395.1. Classification (NCBI taxonomy): domain Eukaryota; kingdom Viridiplantae; phylum Streptophyta; class Bryopsida; order Hypnales; family Brachytheciaceae; genus Pseudoscleropodium; species Pseudoscleropodium purum. The sequence goes on from OZ017802.1 coordinate 9,475,110, forward strand.
ATATATAAATATCCAAGTCCAAAAATTTAACTTACTCTAATTATCTAAATTTATTCTTCACTTTACTTGACTCCCTATCTTACCTTATTTAAGATTTTTCTTGATTTTTGGCTTGTTTCCATATTCTCAATCATGGTCTTTCACTCTACATGATGCAAGCTTAATATAACTTACTTTCATTATCTCAACTACCTTATTTCCAAATTCCTTTAAAAAAATATCGTTGCTACATGCCATTCAATTCCAAACATTAGTAGAAAAGTGGATATTTGACATGGAGAATCAATATACATCTACAAGTATGATGTAATATGGATCCAACTTTATAGCTTGGTATGTGCTTGGAACTAGACCTCAGGTTGGCTTAATCGACCAAAATTTGTGAATAACATCTAATGCTTGCAAACCATGCACTCTTTTCTTTCCAAATAGTATATACAGCTATATGCCTATATGTATGCAGTCACTCCTATTATTGCATTACATGTCCCGCTCATTCCAATTCATTATGTTCAGATTGCCGTGAATGAGTAAACAATCATATGTCATGCAATTGTAAGCAATACATCACCTCTCTTTGACATCATGCACTTTAATTAATGTAAACCTAGTGCATGGAAGTCTAAAATTAAAGCTTCTCAAAAGAGAATATGTGGCTTGCAATGAATCTTGTTCAAGTTTGAAATAGCAACTTTATGATGCTGTATTGTAAGGTAGGATGCTCATAATGCGTGCATCTAAAGGAAGAGTGAGGTTTGTAGGAAAATTAGAAGAGGAGAAGATGATAATACTTTTTTGGTCGACAGACAAATGACAGAGAAGTAATTGAAATTTTTTTCCATAATTTCCTAAGTCCATATGAATTAAATGTGAATTTTTGAAGCCACAACCTTATAGGTCGCTATTGATGTGTGTAGAGTGTTCTTAACATGATTGATATCATGTCTTCAATTAATAATTGTGAGAGACAAAAGTGAATTAAACAATGGTTAATATATTTAATTAGGTCCTAAAAGTGTGCAATTCACTAGTTAATATGAAGCAAGAATCATGTGTGAAGTGCGGAGTTCAAAGCCTACCAAGTTTTGATTCAATGCAATGTCGTTAGAGAAGTGGTTTACAAATAAGTACAAATTGTGTCAAAGTTTTTCTGCTTTTGGACAATAAAGTTTCAATAACAAGAAGCAACTAACTCTCAAATGATGTGCAAATTATTCTTGTGTAAGCCTAAGCAACTTCAAAATGCCTACTAAATTAGCCAGAAATTGTACACTGCAGTTGAAATTCAAAATATTATGTAGAAAAATATTTTATTCAAAAAAGCTAGCCTCATAAAGCAAAGGCTAGTATAAGAGCCGTTGTTGACATTGGATCCTCCAAGGTCCTGACATTGTCGAAGGACAATTTGGCAAAATTTCCCACACTATCCTTCCATTTTCAAAATTGCTCGCCCTAGCTTCAAAGAATTGTCGCCTCCTAGTTGAATTGTTGTCTTTAAATTGACCCACCTTTCACAGGATTGTTGCCTCCAAGCTTAAGTGTCGTTGTTGCCTATCACTTCAAATGCGGTTGGTGCCACACACTTGTATCTCTGTGGAATCATGCACATTTTACAGCTGTACTCTCAAGTCCTTCATCATTGGAGATTTTGCATGGCAATTCTCCCTTCTTCTTTCCCTCGACAACATCGCCTTGGAGGTGGTGTTTTCATCAGACCACCTTCCCTTTACTTTTATTTCATTCTTTGTATTTACTTTGAGTAGGTAGATGCAGGACATAAGGAGCTCCTGCAGCACTTACAAGTACTATTTTTTGCTTGACTTTGTGTAAATTAGGGTGCCTTATATTTGAGCACTAAACAATTTTTGGATATGTAGATGATGTCTCCAAGCAAGGAAAAGCCTGCAATTGAAGCTATGAGGTGATCGCCATTTCTTCTCCAACAATCATAGACTTCATCTACCCTTCCCCTTTGGCAGTGACCTACATCTCATCACACGTTGCAGCCGCTCTTTATCGGTGCCAACTTGCCACACTGAAGCCACTTGCTTGCCCTTGTCGAAGCCTACTGCACCGAAGCTACTCTTCATCAACGCCAACCTGCCCTCATTGAGTCCCTTATCGTAGAGCCCTTGATTGACACCATCATGCCCTAAACCTTCATCGAGCCTTTGATCAGAGTCCCTCATCTAAGCCTCTCGATCTTAATCAGAGTCCCTGCCGCATGGACATTGCTCCTCATTGAGCCTTTGCTGCATTGAAGCTTGTAGTTGGCGCCCCCATCCACTTCAAAATTGCTACTGAGTGCCTACACAGCATGCTTAATAACATCCAACAAAGTAACCACACACAGAGGTACACGGATATTGAACCCCCCTCCTTTTTTTTCCCCTCCTTTGTTTGCTGAGCTCATTGTGGAATTGACTTAGTCTTCATCAGGAAATTTGCCACTACTTGAAGATGGTCATGCATGCTCTTGCTGATCGCTTCTTCACGGCACATACAGTCTACTAGCTTTGAAGTCATAGCAAAGACAAGTAAGGCAATACTACCTTAATTTCCATTTGTTTTTCTCTTGTGTATGTTGATCTAATGTTGTGATGAACCTTGTAGTGCAGAAACTTCAATACTACTTGAAAATGGTCCTCTGTAACCAGGTGTTTTCCATTGCAATAGTCCCTTCAACTGCATAAATTGTAGGTATGTTTTAAAAAACTCTCCTTAGTAATTGATCTTTCTCCCCCATGTTTGACTTCGAATCACATCTCTTCTCTTCTATGAACATTGCGTTTTTAGTGAGAAGAATGTGTTGTATAGAACAACATGCTTCTTCCATTTGTTGTAGCAAGTACTAAAAGTGATGGACTGGCAGCTTGTACTATGGAAGGGGTGATCATGCAAGTGCTTCGAAATGTTGATGAATTGCCGTGCTGCTACAATTGCTGAGCAAGGAAGCTCCTTTGAAGTGGCCAAACCTCTTGCAATGGTGGTAAGTGTGACATGTCCTCCCCGCTTTTTTTTGCTCGCCTGCTCAATATCGCTACGTACTAGTTGGCCTTGTAGATTGGTGACATGATAGTGCCACACAAAGCATTGTTTTCCACCATTGATGCATTAGCTATTATAGCTGCATGTAGTCTATCACCCATTGCTTTGACATTTTTCAAACTCCATAGCTCCTTATGATTCCTTTTTTATTTTTCTATTTCAGCTCTTGCCACCTTTGCTTCCTACTTTCTTAGCTTTTCTTTTGCTCGTTTCTTCTTGTTGGTTTCAATTTTTAACTTCTTGTCTCTCTCTTTTGTTGCAACATCTCTCTTAGTGGCAACTTCTGCAAGCTCTCCTATATGGCCCTCCTTAGTGAGGAAAATCGACTTGTTGTAGTCAATTTGAGGTTGAACTGAGGGTTTCTGCAAAGGCGATACCTGTATTTGTGGCACTTGTAATAAATCAATAAAAGAGTGATCCTCTGGTTCTCTACCAACTTCAGTTTGTTTTTTCTTTTGTCATTGCAAACTCTTTGTGCTTGCTATTGTTCTACTTCATCTTGATCACCATCAATGTCAACATAGTACTACTAGCAGGTAGGAAGATTTGAAGGTTCTTCTTTGAAAATCTCTTGCACCTCAATCATCTAATTGAAACTTATCTTGTACTTTGTCTACATGTTCATGGTTGTTGCTTGTAGATGCTCCTTCATTTGTTTTGTAGATCTCACTAGGGCCCATCTTAAATTGCATGGCATCTGCATTCAAGGAAAATATGCCTATAGCTTTGAAACCCTTAGTAATGTTCTGAATTGATAACTCCCTTTTGAGAGCATGTGACACCCATTGGGCCAAATTGTCTTTGATAGGCATTTGGCCTTTGTGACTTTGTGTCCACTTGTTCTTGTAGGCTTTGAAAGCTAGCTTAAAAGGCTTGAAGCAACTCACGTCTAGAGGCTGCAGTGCATGGGAAGTATGAGAGGGTATGGTAAACAAATCCAAACCTTTAGACATTGCTAATTTAATTACCTCTAAAGTAACATGCGAGCTATGACCATCCAAGATCAATAGATGTCTGTTAAAGGGTGAAATTCAATAATTCTTTGTAACATTGAACAAAAAATGCAGCATCCATGATCTGAATAACTCGTATGTCATCCATACCTTGGGTTGAGTTGCTTTTATAGTTCCTACTTCTCCTATCTTTTTCAAGAAAGACCTACCTTGTCTCTTGCCTTTGAAAATATAGAAGTTAGGCAAGCTATCTCCTTTAGCATTGATGCAAGAAAGGACGGAAAGCCACTCTCTATGATCTGAAGTGACCATGTGGACATTTCAGGAGCCTCTTCTTGCTAACACATATCCTCCGCCATCTTTGCCAGCTTGTGCACCACTCTCATTGCAATTCCATATTTGGTGAGGTTCGTAGTTGTTGTTGTAAAGTTTTTCCAAATTTTCATAAAATGTTGCTATAGTTTCAAGACACATGTGACAAGCTCTCTTCTGCTCCAGAGATTGACTTTTTCTTAAAGCTAATTTCTCATGTCTGTTTCAAAAACATTTAACCCATTCTAGGCCTAGTACCCGATCTTTGAAAGAGGTTACTCTTGTTTGAGTTAGAATGCCAACTTTTTCTTTGAGTTCTTCCATTGTGTATGGATACCCTAAACTTTGCATTTTCAAGAAGTGTGCAATTGATTCTTTCTCTTCATCATCTTTCAAGACATCCTTCTTCTATGCAAAGTGGTGCCATAAAGATGGCCTCTCAAAATGAATTATGGAATTCCACGCTCTCTTGCAGTACATCTTATAGGAATTCCATCATCAACATTTGCCATAGCACTATGTAGTTGCTCTGTTGTGCAATTTCCATTAAATTTTCTCTTTCTACTAGACTTCTGAGGTCTACAATTTGTTAAGGGGGGTGGTTGGAGACTATCCACGTTTTGTTTACCTAGCTCAATTGAACGTTGATGCTTGATGTTGGAGTTGCGCCTGCTAAGAAGTTCTTCCTCATCCACCGATTTGGAGACCGCAGTATTCTGCACTAGTTGCTGGGTGGATAGGATAGGGCGGCCTTGGACACCTCAAACATTGGGCCGACCTTGAGCTACTCCAATGCTAGGGCAATCTCCAATTGCGGGTCAACTTCTAATTGTTGTGCCACTAGAAGGTGGCGCTCTTGTAGGTTCGTAGGTGGGACCAGCGAAAGCAACGGCTTCTTCTCCTACAGCATAGTCTTCTTCAAGCCACGTTTGTAGGTTTAGGGTTGGGCATCATCCCTGAAAGCCTCGTCCAAGCTTGAAGTCTCCAAGCTTGGAAACTGTAGGTTCTCTTGACTAAGTTTTTCATTGCTGTAGGCTTCTTGTGGTTGTTGCCAAAGTATTTTTTTGCGCTCCAAAGGCTTGACAATGCCTTTTTCATCAACTTTGCTAACCTCGTTTTCCATCACTTTCATTACATGCAACTGTTGTTTATATTCTCTCTACACCTGTTGACTACCCCAGTTGAATAAGTCTATGATTTCTTCACTTGATGTATGATCTTCATCATCACTTGCATTAGCTATATAATCTAATTGGTTGCTTCCCTAGCACCTGCATTGCTCCCAACTACTACCATCTTCTTCACTATCAAATGAACTATTATTGTCTGTCATGGCGTTTGTGCAATTTCAAAGTTTCTATAAATTTGGTCAATGCTTGGTTTGCTACAAACTTAAGTTATCATGAACTCAACTACATATAAATTACAACTCAAGATAAATTTCAATTTCATGATTCACAACATTTGCTATTTCTGCACATTCAGTTTACATTATTGATTTCTCATTCATGTGCTCACAATAAAAAGGCAAAATAGCCTTTCATAGGATTCATTTTAATATACTTAAATATTTTAATAATGTAAAACGGCTTTAAATTAAGTTTTTTTAAATTTAATTAATGACATATTTTCTGCTCATTTGAAGTGTGCATCACATTTTTGAAAACTGACGGCTATGGAACCACAAATCAAGCACATTCAATTTAAAAATCATCCACAATTGTCTTTTTTATAAATGTTTTTGACACCTTAAACAGATGCAAAACTCACAAACTACTTAGAAAATGGTGCAAAGGAACCTCTCATTTAATTTTTTTTGGCAACAAAAACTCAACATTCATTGCCTTTAATTTAATGTACTAACCTTTTAGTTCAACTCTATTTACAACCACAATGTTCAAATCCTAATCACATTTGTAACATATCTTGCCCATTCAATTTCCTAAAATCATCTACATGGGATTATATTATTCAGCTTTTGATAATTCCACTTTCTTCCTAAACCCATTGTACAGTTCTTGCCGCTTTTGTAGGGACGATTCTTAGTCACTACGCGATTTTCAAGCCTCCTACCATAGGTTCTAGCAATTATTTTTCTTTTGGTCTACAAAGCTAAAAGAAAAATTGAAGGCAATGGCCATGCCCTTTAGTTGCTTCACATCCATCTATCACTTTGATTTTGGTATCAATGTAGAGATTTTGAGTAAGGTGGGTAGTAAAATTAACATAAGGTAAGGTATGTGCATACTTGGGTTTTGCATTAGGAAAAATCAGAGCCCTAGGAAGGTCGTTAAGGTTTTGTTTTTTGTGCCATATCAAATTTAAAATTTAAAATTTTTTTAAGAAATTTTTTCTTTTTCCCCTAATTGCACTATAGTAATGCAAAACTCACAACCTTTCACAAGCCTCAAAATTTTTGTATTGGTTCTCTCTAAAAATATTATATAATTGCCCATATTGCCTTGGAGTATAAAAAAGCTTTGATAGTGCACGGGAATCAACAAAATTGGAAGATTGTAACTTTTTTAACAACCACCTGCAATATCAAAGAGCAATGAGCACTTCAAAAGTTCTCTCTTATTAACACTGCTTGTAAGGTAGCAACATCTATTACTATTATTGTACTCATAATTGGCTAGTAGAGTGTCCTTAATTTGTCTCCAAGAGTACCTTGAAACTATCATCCATTCTTAAATGTGATGATGATGTCCAAATTCAATAAAATTTGTTGGTAAATCTACATTCTTTCTTTTATTTTGTGTAGTAAAATTTTTAGTCAATCCAAAATGTATTGATTTTTTGAAAGCCATTTAGAATTTACAGCTTCAATTTGAATTCACCAAACTATATTTTGATGGTTGCAACATGAGGGGCTTGTACCTCCCTATTCCAATGTTTATTTTCAATAAAAATTTATTCTTTTATGTTTCCCTTGAAGTTTCATTATTGCGGTAGAATTTTCATGTGAATCCAAGTTGTTTTAAATGTTTGGGAGCAATTCAAAGTTCAAAATTGGGGCATTTTTGAATTACGGTGAACTTTTGGGGACTATTTCTTCTTCATACAGTGTATTTTTTATAAATAAAAATTTGAAAAAGTTTCTCCTACTAGTCTAGTTTGTGTGGCTAAAATTTCAAATCAATCCAAGAAGTTATGAGTGACCAAAAAGTATTTTAGTAGGAGGTTCCTCCTTAGATATATTATTTTGCAACTTATCTTGCTATTTTTTGACATTTCAAAGTCATTTTACAAACATAGTAATTCATTTGAATGATTATTTTTTTCACCAATGTATTTGTATGTTGGTTTTGAAGTCCTCTATAATTAAATTTTTTTTCATTTGAATAGGTTTAGAAATCAAATTTCACCTCTAAATGTGTTACTAGGAAAATTTTAGCATCCTATTTCAACATTGGAACATTATAATCTTGCAATATATGTGGCCAAATGACTCCAAATTTGATTCTTGCCATCTACAACATGTATACTACAAGATTGTGTAGTTGATAGTTCTATATCTTAGTGACATCTAATCTTATTTACATTGTTGTACGCATTGCTTAGACCATTCCTAAATTTTGTTGATTATCCTTTCTGTTTTGTGAGCCATGCATCAATTATTAGGCACTAGGATTGAATGTCAATTTTGTGAAATTGACAATATTTCATTACTTGGGAGCAATTCAAATAGTGCAGCCTAAAATCTAAATCTATACTTGTCCTATTTTGTGGCTTAAAATTAAACCTTTTTGAAGACATAATTATGTCAAAAAAAATCAGTTGGTGGAATATCACCAATTTAACAAATTGATGTTATTGATACATTGATTACATTCACATGTCATATTGAATGATATGTCACTATTGTGTATAGATCTCTTATCACTTAGTCACAAGCCAAGTTTATATTCAACAATTCATCCTTCTTGATAATCAAAGTGTCAAATTTCCTAAACCAACACTAATTACAAGCTTTCTTATTGTATTTATAGGATGTACAGTTAGGTCTAATAATCTTACAAATTGACTAAATATTGTGCAATGTCGTAGCTTAAAATTTTGATTTTCTTAGCATGCACCAAAATAGGAACGGAAACTAGCCATTAGGGAACCGGATCCGATTAGGTGAAGAAGGAAAACTCAAAACTAGCACAGAATATGAAGTAGTGGGCCTCTTAGATCTAATCCGGTCAGGAGTAACTATCGACGGAAACGGAATGCAACACGGATTAGGTCTAGGACCGGATTATGGGTGAACCGGATTCAAGACGACCAAACCGGAAAGGGTCCAGAGACTATATAAGGAGGAGCCTTCGTAGTTGCACCCCTTTTTAGAAACTCGACCTTGAGCGCGCGTTGTAGAGTTTTTGCGTGTGCGTGCTGCAGGCTTTGATTCCGGTTGAGATCGGAGAGAGAACGTGAAGAACGGGACGTGTGGCTAGGAGAGAGTGAGGTAGATTGGAGTGGGAATGCCGCCGCTACGTAGGGCAAGACCAGCGAGTCCCTCTGGAGGCGAGGTGAAGCTCCGGAAAGTCATTCCGGTTATTCCCTCCACAAAGCCGGAGAAGTCTCAACTCATGGAGGACCTCACTTCTATGGGTTGCCTAGGGTTTGCAGAGAAACCCTGGGGTTTTAGGGAGGAGAGAATGGTCAAGGAACTCCTCGGCAAACTGTCCAACCAGTTTGATAACACCGTGAGAGGATCCCCTAGCCGCTGGAACGAGGAACTGTGGAGAGGTGTTTATCGTTTCCGGGCAGGAGGGTTAGGAATGGCAAACCGGAAGGATGAGTTCGTCCAGGGCAGATTCCAGGGGGCCGTCAATCCGAAGGACGGGTACGCGGTCGAGGATTACGTGGATGACCGACACCGTCGGCTTCTGCAGTTCTTGGTTCCGGTCCTTCACCCGGAAAAGCCGACAAGGGTGACGATCACCCTTGGCAACACCATTTTCGGTGCCCTAAGTGGTAACCGGAAAGTGGACTGGGCACGGATCATTTCCGATCTCGTGGCCCAGCTCATTAGTAGAGTTGGGAAGAAGAGGGCCAGTCCAGTGTGCCCTTACCTCTTCCACCTCTATCGGGAACACCAACTCCTCACCGACGCGGAGGAGAAGGTGTGGAGGACTCAAGAAGTCCTCCTGAAGTATGGGGAGTCGGAAACGGATGACGAGGCCGAGTCCGATTCCGAGTCAGACCGGGAGTCAAGCGAGGAAGAGGAGGAGCCGCCGATGCTGCCCATCAAGCGACAAAAGATGACGCCTCCCCACAAGCGCGGGACACCTCCCGGTCACGAAAAACCGGCCCCTGAAGAAAGACCGGAAGTCGAGAAGACCGCTTTCGGGGAAGACACGGAATTGCAAGATCCGTTCAACGGCCTCATCAACCTCCTCTACAACATTAGGGCTGATTGGGAGGTCAAGCACAAAACGCTTTCGGCGATCGGGAAGTTGGTAGATGCGCCACCGGACAGTAAGTTGGCGGAACAGGTGGCGGAGTGCATCACCAATCCGGAAGAAACCCGGAAACAGGAAGCGGAGATCCGCTGGCTGCAGGAGGAAGTGGACACCCTGAAGGCAACCCTCTTTGCCTATCAGGAAGACATGACGGCCACCCGGGAGATGGCGGAGGAGACTCGGAAGATAGCCGAGCAAATCAAGGCCACCCTGGGAGCGACCGGAACGGCCGCCACCAAAGCGAAGCTCTTCGACGAGAAGATCCACGAAGAGAAGAAACTATCCGGTTCCCGGATGGTCCGGATTCTCACCGACTTTGCTGAGCAGGTGGAGACGGCGATGGTGGAGGGGCGGAAGGCTGCGGACCGGATTGAGGAAAGCAGCCGGAAGCTGACTGGAGCGACGTGCGACAAAGGGATTCATCTTTCGGATATCTCGCTACCGGATCTCTTTCCGGATGCGACCGTTCCGAAGGGTGGGAAGGATTGGACTCCCGAGTCCAAGAAGTCAGTACGGACTGAGAATCCGGGCACGAGACCGGATATTACAATCGACCTGGAGTCTTCACCCGGATCTAACCCTGGGGAGGGGGAACGGAACCGGAACTTGAGTGAAGTCTTCGAGCAGCTGGATCCGCAGAACAGAAGCCCAACAGTAGGATCTAGGGTTGTAGAGTAGATAGGATTTTGATTTGAGTTAGGAGTAGGAGCGGATCCGGATCGGGATCCGGCTCAACAGTATTAGGTTAGACCGGAAGTTAGATTAGGGTGGCGGCGGACCCCCACGGGTTTTCCGCTCCGCTTTGTACTTTTAGGGTTTTTACATTTGGTATATAAATCGGTTCCTGCGATGGGAACTGGGAGTCTTCATTTTGCAAATCTCTTGTGCCTTTCCCTTCCCCTCATTGTGTGTCTCTCTCCAGCGCGACAGGATTGTATGATGTGGAGTTAGGATAGTGAGAGCCGGTTTGCGAGTGATTTCTCCCCTTGGTGTTTCTTTTCCGATCCTAGGTGCATGTGAGTAGGTATCTAAGAGTTGGAAGTGAACTTAGTTCCTCAGCACGTCTAGAGTTTGAGATTCTGGGTGAGAAAGCCGTTGTTAGGCTAGGCGGGTAGGGAGGGATTCCTTAGCTGCGCTAGAACTCCCGGGTGGGAAATCCGGTCGAGTGTCCGATCTCCTGTAAGGTCTTACCGCCTTAGTTGGCAAACGGAAGAGCTTTAGTCGATGTTGGAACGGACGGGTACACTTGTTACCACCTATCTTCGCACGGATCGGAAGTAGCATCAAGGTCGTTGTAGTGTGAGAGGGTCGAGTGTGGGGTCTTTGTGTGACCTACAACTCGGATTGCTATCTGGGTTGTTGTGAAGGACCAAACCGGATCCGGATTAGCTTAGGAGTTTAGGAAGTAGGACAGTGGGTCTTCAGCCACTATAAGTCACGGAAGGAGTGGTGGGCCTACCACTCTCAAAATTAAGCGGCGACCCCTCTGATGGTGAAACAGAGGCAAAACCAAACCGGATAGGATTACGGATACATGATGACCATCCGGACCGGATTGGTCAGGACGGATTTCCAGGACCGGAAGTTGTAAGATCCTGGGATTTGGATATTTGCACAGACCGGATAGTTAGTAGGATCGGAAGAAGGAGTAATCCGGTCTATAGTTATCCGGTGTGGTGGTATTTCTGGTTCTAGATCTAGAACCGGAAAGTAAGATTGGGATACTGACTGAGCTTAACTACTTAATAGAGCTAGATACTTCACAGGATCTCGTGAGTTCGATCTTTAGAGTCACTTAGTTATACTCTAGAGCGATTTTTGTGAGTATAATGGGGAATTTACCTGCCCTGTGCTGCGACATGCAATTTAAAGACATGGGTACACAACTCTTGTACATATTATATGTAGGGGTCATCCGCATTAAAACTACTTAGAGGACAATTTTTGTAAAATCTCTATCAAATAAAAATTACCAAAAAGTTAGGAGAAGAGTAAATTAAATAAAATGAGATGTAAAAAATGTTGAATTGCTTGCATATTTATTTTTAAAAAACAGTACAATTTGTATAAAGAATTGAAACTCCTAGGTACAATTTTTATAAATTCATACAAGAAATTCCTCTAATTAAAATTAGAAATCTTGAATTTTTATTTTAAAAAATCCAAAATTAGATAGCTTGGCCTATGATACATATATTAAAAAAATCATGTAATTAGATTTTTAATGCTATTATTGTTTTCAAAGAATATTCATTCATACATATAATTACATTTTTGAATTCCTTGTTGAAAAAGCTACAAGAGTTTTTTACATTAAAACAAATTATATCCTTTGAACTGAAATGTATTATAAGTGATTACAATTAGGGTCATATTATATCATAATTTTGGATAAAATAGAATAGAATTGGCATTTTTTGTCTTGATTAATTAACATTCAATTTTTATGCAATCCCAATCAAGAATATCAAATTTCAATTTCAAAAAAGAAAAACTCCAATTTGAGTGAATTATTTTAGTTAATATTCACAATTTTACATGATAATTGATTGAAAAATATTGATGATGAATTTTTTAAATGTCATAATTGCATATACATGTATTAGGAAGCATCTATATACATATGTCTTCTTCAACAAGCATCTCCAAAAAGGTTTTAGAATTCACTCTATATAGATTTCAATGTTGAGGTGACAATGTAGAATAAAGATTTTGGTTTTTAGGTTACTTTTTAATTTTTATTGGAAAAGTATGTACAAAATAGTCTAAAAAGTTGAAAAACAACAACTTAAAAGTAGGCTAAAAACACTAAAAAGCAGAAAGTAGCTAAAAATAATCCAAAAAGTAGTTTTCAAACTTTATGCAATGTAAATAGGGCAATTTGGATGGATGAAGTACCGAATGGATGATAAACTACGTAGATGGATGGGAAATTTCAAAAGGTGCCAAAAGGATGAATGGGCCGCAGACATGGATGAACAAGACATCAAATTAGATGAAAAATGAAAACAAAAACAAAAAACCGATTGGAAGGGGTGCGAGCCTTCTTCTTGGCTTTTAAAGGCACAAAAATTAAAATTATTTTTCACAGTGTATTCAGAGAGAAACACTTGTCATATGTATTCTTTCGTAATTTTAAACTTCATAGTGCATTCAAGAAGAAGCACTCGTCATTGTAATTTTTGTGCGATTATAATTTGAAGCCTTTTCTACACAAATTTTTGTTGTGTTATCTATGATTGTGAAACATTTTTTTTTGCTGTAATATTTGTAATTGTGTAAGTGCCCTCTGATGTGTTTGTATCTATGAAATTTCCAAATCTAAAAATCTAAAATTGTGTCAAAGCATAGTGAGGCTGCAAATTGTTTTTGGTTGATTAGAGGCTGACGATTAGAAATTAGCAATTTCTTGCAATGGAGTGATCAAGAAATTTTTCAAATTGTTGAGGTTTTCGATTCAACCGAGATTAAGATTGCAAGTGTGGCAACCAATCGATTGAAATGAAGTCAGGCTGAATTGATCCTATAATCAATAAAGTGAGTAGGCGCAGAAGGAATTTCGATGAACAGCATGGCGAAATCGAAGTGAAGGATGAGTGATCAAGAATTGATTGGAATGTTGGGATTTTTAGGTCGAAAATTTCCTGGTGATGTTTCGGACTGATTATGGATTAAACTCTGCAATGACAACAGGTTTTGAAAGTGATTGGATAGGAGGTGCAGTGAATTCACGACAATCTGAAGAGCTCGGATCCAAGAGCACAATCGGAGCATTGAAAATTAGAAAATCTACAGACACAGAGTGATTGTCTGATCAAATTCAGCAATTGACGGGTGATCTCAATTTGGGCGTGGATCTATTTCTAATTCGGTGAAGCAGGTTGATCAGAATTCAAAGGCATGGCGTTTTCTTTTCTCCTTCGAAGAAAATTAGGGATTTGAACCCCCAAATTCAAACTTGTTGCCTCGAGCGACCTTGGACAATGGTACTACGACGTGTTACCCATGGTCATAGGTTTATTGTGACAATTATAGGTTTGCGGCTTACAGTCATTGGGCTAAGAGTGGCTATAGGTCCTTTAACCTATAAAATAAATTTTATAATATTAAAATTGAAGTTTTGGGTATAAATTTAGTTGATTTGACTTAATTAATTGACCAAAAATAAAACAAACTAAAATAAAGGCTCAAAATTTTTCGAATGGCCCTTGGGCCGTGCCCCTGGTTTGGATCTAGGTCATAGAATTGGGAGTAACTATAAGTCCTACAACTTCTAAAATAAATTTTGTAATTTAGATTTTGGGTTTTAGAATTGGACAATATTTGTGGAATTAATGTTCTTTGTGGTTGATAAATGGTCGTGCGTGTTCTAGGAACAACTTACCTCGTGGTTTTGAACTTGTTGCCTTGAGACTTGTTGCCCAATCTTAGAAGAAAGGAGAAAGCTCAAAGACCAAGAATTTGGTACTTTGTCCTAAACATTTTATACTTTGCATACTGGACGTGTTGCCTACTAAGACTACCACGTGTAGTCATTTTGTACATAGATTCAAAAAGCTCATAAAGAGCAATTACTGGCCCTGTTGCCTCAACACATAAAAAGGTATTAATTAACAAATTATTTGTATACTTTAAAAGTATTATCTTGTATATATATGATTAGGTCATAGGCTGCATTTATGTATAAGATGTGTTGCCCACGCTAGAATACTATATAGGACCGGAACTCTTAGAACATTGTCTTTGCATTAGTGGTAATGGATTGTTCACCAAATTGAGAGAACTTAGGGACAAAAAGAAAGAAAGAAAGAAAAAGAATAAAAGTATAAGAATAAAATTTTCAGGTATGTACCATAAAGTTAGTTTACACATAACCTAAATCTACTTTAAAAGTAACATAAGATGCATCAACGATAGACTACGTTGGCTTATCCACGGATGAACCCCTATACTACTGGTACTTTCTGTAAAAGTAAAAGTTAGTGAAAAAGTACCTCATAGACAATGACAAAATTTTGCAAAATAGATATTTTGTAGATTTTAACTAGATTTTTGCAAAGTAATTGTACCATCGTGATCAAATGTTCAATATTAATTACAAATTAGAGGGTCAAATAGCAAAATCTAATTACTTTAAAAAGAATATCTAATTTACAAAATTTAAGCATTGTCACCTCAATACTGAAATCTATAAAGAAGGAATTTTAAAACTTTTTTAGAAATGTTTGTTGAAAAAGAGATGTGTGTATATTACCTACATATGTATGCAATCAAATAAAAAAAGTTCATAACCAAAGTTTTTCAATCAATTAATAATTTATTATGTCAAAGTTCTATGAAAATTAATTATATAAAAAAATTCACCAAAAATGAAGTTTTGCATTTTTTAAACTAAAATTCGGTCTCCTTGATTGGGATCACATAAGAATTGAATGCTAATTATACACAACAAAAAATACTGATTGCATTTTATATTATACAAAATTCTTTGAATGACACATTGATAGGCAATTTGTAAGAGTATTTGATGAGATTGTATTGTACATTTGACATGATGGTAGTGAATGTAGGAATTAAGTACATACACAATTTCTTCAATTTGTTTCTTCAATTTGCAACTTTTGGCTATATTTATAGGAGACAATCCATTCTTTCCTAATGCCCTATTTTTTCATTGATGTAGGTTGTTCTCTTTTTGTGAAGAACACAGGAAAAACAGGGAATGGTTACACCCTTTGGTTAAGCTTTGGGGTTGTAGCTTGACACCCCCCCCCCCTCAACTTTTTGTTTAAAGAATTTTTTTTTGGGGGGGGTCAAGTTACAACCCTCAAGTTTGTACTGGGGGTAACGCCTCCCTAATCTCTCTATGAAGAAATGAGTAGTGTTTAATTATCATGGGGTTACCAACGTAGTTGTGGCATATTATGATCGGCTATAAGACTCTCAATATTGCAACCAATCCTAGGTGAATTTTGCAACCATCCCTTGATCAAAAAGAGGAAGGTCTAAATCACTAGAATGGAAGAAAGCCCATTTGCCGCTCAAAAATTTATAGTGATTTTGTTTAAAAAAAAAACCCGGAAAAATTATAGAAACCTCCGGTTGTCTATTTCTACACATGCTAAAATTTACCAACTAAAAATTTACCCGCCTTCCAAATTCGTGAAATTGTTGAAGTGTGGTCAGAAATGGGTTGCCTCCCTTCCCTCATCAATTTCATCATTTTTCTTCCCTCGTTCTATAAGTCCTCAAATTTTTTAAAATGAGCTCCATGGCAAATGATGTAAGGACTTCCACATGTACTACTTCAATTACGTAAGGTAATCAAGGGAGTCGCCCCACAAGAGGCCATAAAAGCTTATGTGAAACAACCATCTCAATCAATTCAATCAATTCGAAACTCAGAGACTCACATTCTAGCTTAATTTTTGCATCACACCTAGTGTACGTGACTATGTTGCAGTGGCATTGCAAGCAACTGTAGTAAGTTAATAAGGCAGTGCTGTCAACAGTGTTAATCCGGAAATGTCAAGATTTTGAACTTCGAATTGCTCCCAAACATTCAAATAAACTTGGATTTATATGAAAATTTTATTACAATAACTAGACTTTAAAGAAAACATAACCCAACAAATTTTGTTGAAAACAAACATTGGATGAAGAAGATACAACCCCCCGAAGTTTCAGCCATCAAATGGAGTTTGGTGGACTCAAATTGAACTTGTGAACTTCGACTAATTTTCAAGAAATCAATACAGCTTTTATTGATCTAAAAATTTTACTACATAAACTAGAAGAGAGAGTGCAACTTTTCCAAAAAGTTTTATTGAATTTGAATGACAGATGCAAAAGTTACAACACTTTGAATTTGACTTGAAACTCTGTGAGGCCACATTTTAGTTGGTGGGGTAGTGAGCGGTTGAGATATTCCACCTGAGCTAATTGACATCAGTTACTAATTTCTACTAAGTCACTAGCATGTACAGAAAGGGTACCACTAACCAGGATCATGAATATAATAGTATCCCACTAACTTGATTTTAAATGTACAAATCACTAACAACATTCTGATCTGATTTGCTTCAGGGTTTGTTTACAATTGGCAGGGTGAGTTGGATGCCAATGGTTTAGGGAGCGTTTTTGCAACACCCTCCCTTGCTCCTAGAACCTTAGCTCTGTAAACATTGGAAAAGAGATTAGTGCACAGGTGGACATGGCGCGGGTTTACTTCCTTCCGGTGGAGGTGATGGTTGTACTCTGGAATGCAGAAGAGGATATGTTGCTAGTAGGCTTTTTGTAGTACGAATTGATGTGGTTGAGTGCTTAATATTGAGTATTATAGAATGTGAATTGATGTGAATTGTGTTTTTTGAGTGTAGCCACAGTTCTTGTTGTTAGCATTGTGGTTGATTGCTTTGGCCATGCAGCAAGTGTGCGGCAATATTCAAGCCTTATGTGTATGTCTTTGGCACTTTCTTTTGCCAATGGAGGCAGCATTTCGGTTCAATATAGGAGAAGCTAGAGTAGGTGCGGATGATTGCGATCGAACTGGCAAGTGTTCCTCTCCTTCCCTGACAAGTGTAGAGGCTTACTAGAGAGATGTGGCAGAACATCCCAACAATTGGTGAGACAATTGCTTCACCAAGCAAAACCCTAGAGCTCCAAACTTTAGGCACAAGAGCAATAGAACTGCATTGTAGTTAGATAATCATCGGACTCCATCTTGGGCACAAGTTAGATATAATAACTAGAGAATGGACAAGGGATCACACCTGCCTGTTGCCGATTCTCAGTGAAGCTCTTGTACAAGAGTGATTTTGTGAGGAAATCAGCAAGTTGTGTGGCCGTAGGGATATATAGCATTTGTATTGTTCTTGCGTTTGCAGCTTCTCGATGAAAGTGATGCTAGATTTCAATATGCTTTGTCTGTGCATGTAGTACTAGATTCTTTACCAACTTCAGACTGAATTGGTTGTTGCAAAACAAGCTTGTCGGGCAATCCGGAAGGATGTCGAGTTCATGAAGCACGCGGCAAAAGTGTATGATATCCCATGCGGCATCTGTAAGTACTCGATACTCAGCTTCTGTACTTGATAGGGACACCATAGGCTGAAGCTTGCTATTCCAATAAGCTAGTGATTCTCCAAGTTTGTGCTAATCCTTGATGTTGACAAACGAGTTTTGACATCTCTTTTCCAATCAGTATCTGAGTAAATGTAGAAATCGCAATTGTTGTTGAAGGAAAAGAAAATATCGTGATCGATAGTGCCATGGAGGTATCGAAGGATTTTTTTGGCCGCCTGGTAGTGTTCTTCCTCAAGCTCCTACATAAACCTAGCGATGTTGTTTACAGCATAAGAGATGTTAGGTCACGTATATACAAGGTACAATAAGCTTCCCACTAACGAACAAAACTTTATTGGATCTGTCAATTAGGCCCCTATATTCTTTTGAAGTTGAGTCTTGGGGTCGAATGGGATTCTAGTCTAATTGCATGCTTGCAAGTTGAACTTTTCTAGGAGCTATTGGTTGTAGCCTTGTTGATTCAAAAAAATACCCTCCTTTTTTTTATGAATCTAGATGCTAAGATAGTTGCTTGTTGTCCCTAGATTAGTCATCTTAAAGTCAGTCTGTAGCTTGGTTTTCAATTCGTCAATGGAGTCATGATCATCCCCTATAATAATGAGATCATCCACATAGAGCAATAGAATGACCATCTTTCCATTTCTCTTTATGTAATACATGTTAGGGTCGTTGTTGCTTTGCGTCAATCTATACAGTTTTAGCTATTGGTTTATCATGTCATACCATGTTTTTGATAATTGCTTGAGGCCATACAAGGCACAATTAATTTTACAAACTTTGGATGTGTCTTGTAGACTGCGTTGATACCAACTTGGATTTATTCAACTAATAGTTATGTTCGTTCCAAGGGAGGTTATTAAATAGGATTGTTTCTAATTATACCTAATTGGCCTAACCAAACACCAAGTATAGACTTCAATTACCATTTATATTCCAATTACTTTAATTAAATAAACTAATTTTTATCATTTTTTTATTTCCCATTTTTTTCTTATTTATATTTAATTCATGCTTATCTCCCAAATTGGATCCAGCATTCTCTTTTCCTCGATCTCAGTCTTTTCCCATTCGGCTTCTTTACTGCAACTGTTCTTTTCACTCCGACTTGGCTCTATAGCTGCAGCCTTCTTTCTCCGATTCGGTCTAGCAATTATTGCCGTGCTTTCTCAACCAACTTTGTTTTGTCACCTGACACTACAACAATTGCTACTTCTCTCACCAAATTGGAACTTTGCTTCCCAGTTTCACACTTTGGTTTCTTGTAACTCTGACATTGACAGAATTTACATCCTTTTTGTCCGACTTGGGAATTTCCTTACCCTCCATTGTTAAATCTTTCTCTTACCCAGTTCACTCACGGAATGCTACTCACATACATGTCAATCATGTAACTCCAGCTACCACATTCTCCGAATTGGCAGCTCCCACAGCAAATTGAACTCACAGACCAACTCGGCAAACTACAACGACACACCAATCAACTTCCCATTGGTTCCGTGATTAAAATTCACTATTGCACTCCTAAACTCCAATTCGGATTTACAAACAACACCACAGATCATGTCTTCAACTTCTGACCTCGTTTCGGACATCCATTACAGTAATTAAAATACTTCAAATAGGCCCAGATAAATCACATGCACTGCACCAATACATTCCCGACTTGTCACACAACATCTCCCATACACACAGAACGCCAATTTGACAAATAATTCCTCATATTGCCGAATTGGTGAAAATATCACCGTTTACAACGACTTGAGTTCACAGCTTCAAAATTTCCAATTTGAACTATCTCCGCTGCACTCTAACTTGCCTACTTCCCACTACCCGGTAATATCTTCAACTCCCTGCAAATTCACTCTCTCCAAATAGGAAATGTTAACTCTTGTTGAACCTGCTGCTACACTCGCACACTAATCAAACATTCCTCACTTCATGATCCTGATTCTCCTACTCGGGCTCATTCTCCACACTCCAACTTAACTCTTCCTGCACAGTCCACACACTACACCACCAACTTCTCCGACTAGGACTGACTCATCACCATTCACCCCGACAATCTCAGCTTCCAACTTAGGACTCGCACAAACAAGCACACATTCACACAAAATCACATACGCACCAAAAAAACACAGAAACATACACAGCCAACTCGGACTGGGACTCGCAGTGGACACTCTTCAACATTGGGTCCAAACCAAATCGGAATGACCCCCTAAATAGCACAGTCTAGCGGTTCCTTAACCAACTTGGCAGCACAACCACCCGCAAGTTCACTAACCAACTTGGCAACCACCTACGAAAAACCCAACACCCATTGGGATGTAAACCACAAAAATTCACAACTGCCTAACACTTTCATTCAGCCATTTTGCATTTAACACACAACAAAACTCCAATTCGGTTAATAACTCCGACCTCCTCACTCATCCAACCCAAACATAACTCAACAGATCAACTACTTTTCCAGAAAAAACTATTTGGAAATTAAAATCATACCATACAAACAACCCTGAAAATGACCAAATTGGTAAACAAATAACACAAAAAACCCAAACCAAACCCAAACAAATGCTTCAAAACGATACATTCAAAATCGCAAAAATTGACCAACTAGGCCATCTACATGTCTTTAAAGCCTGGTGTTGTGTTGAGAACATTTGCCTTGGGAAATCATAGAGATTTTGGCTGCGATCAGAAATAGCTTGAGAATGAAGGAAGTCGTAAAATGATAAAAAAGAAAAAATTTCTTCACTTGCAGATTTACCCTACTTTGAACTTGAACGTCGAATCTTTTAAACCGTTGTCGAATTGCTACTCGTTGACCTATTCTATATTAGTTGACTCTAAAGAGGTATAAGGTTTAAGGTGTGTGATAAAATCCCACACTTTAAAACTGGTAAAACGAGACGGCCAAACTACGGACTGAATCGTCCGAAAGATTGGCTCCTAAACTTTCAAACTCCTAATGACCAACTTTAAAAACTGAACTTCATGGTGAGAATAAGCAAGTCTTGACTATATGAGCCATTAATTCCACTTTGTTACCTAATCTCGACCATGTGGACAATTAACCCTACTTTGTCACCTACAATATAATATAAGGCTAGCATTGGTGTAATCCAAGTCACCCACAACAACAAATTTTACAAAGCCACAAGCCACATATATACACAAGTCTTCAAAACTTCCTCCAATCTCTGACTTTAACTTTCAATTTTTAAAATGAACTTTGGATAAGTACCGCCATTGTTCTATAGCTCCAAATAAAGTGAATGATATCTTTTTGAAAAGATAACACAAACTTCTACTTTTCCTCTAAATTTCAAGTAATTCTAAAACTCTATTCAATTTCTATGGCCATTCAAAGTTTCGGCCTTGAGAAAACAAGGATAATAGACCCTTCTTTACTTTCACACTCACAACTCATTCATATAAATTTCAAATAGAATGAGTGATATCTTTATAAAAAAATAACACAATTTTCTACACTCCCTCCAAATCTCGTTGCAAATCAAGAATATATCCATCTTTTATAGTTAGTCAAAGTCTCTACCTTTTAATTTTGAAGACAACAAACCTCTTTCCACTCAAACAAGCACAAATTTGAATTCACAATTCCAAATCAATTAAAAAAATTAACAACATAATACATAACTTCTGCAAATTTCATTTCAAATTTCTTCAAACTCACAACACAATGAGCCTTCAAACATTTCAGGCCTTTCTAAACTCACAATGAGAGAGAAAATGAATAATGTCTACCTTATCCCTACTTTAACCACACAAACAAGTGAGATTAGCCCTTAACTCACTCTCAAAGCTACAACATCAATAATTGAACACTTATTTGGCTTACAATTATCTCTTTATTTTTATCTTTAAAAGAAATCCACTTTAAGTTCACTTAGAAGGCAAACTATTTGAATATTTCCTTCATACTATTTTACAAATACAAAATTATTGTAGGAAATCACTCCAACTATAGAATGAAGAACTATAAAACTAACATATATCTAATAAAGATAAAAAACTAGAGTTTCAATCAAAATATCATTCCATCTACAAGAATTTGAAGATGTGTTTGACAGTAGCAACTACATCACTAGCACAATCCACCTTAGTTAAAAGATTGATTGGGTCTTCTAACCATTGCTGATGACCACAACTCTCTTCGATAAGCTTCACCATGTAATAATATTACTCATTATTCAAACCTTCAAAACATCCTTCAAATATAACTTCACAGTTGTCGGACTCAATAAATTCAACCTGAAACAAAATCACCAATGCTCGAGCATCATGTTGAAGATAACCGTACCATTCAGGGTTGACAAATCAGTACATCCGCCCCAAAATAGCGTCCGTAACCCGGACGTCCATCCTCACAAACGCCAGCGGATGCAGCATCCCTCCCGCTGTCAGAAGGCGGATGGATAGGGCGGGGCGGACGCCCAGATCATGCAGACCACATCAGTCCGTGTGTCGATCGGACGGCCGTACTAGGGCGGATGGGTATCGGGGCAGATGGGAGGATAGGCGGACGGGGCGGTCTTGGCAGACGTTGCGTCTGCTAGGACCGCGAATGTCAGCGGACGCTGCGGACATAGCATCCGCGTCCGGACGTCCCGGACGTCCGACCGTCCTATCAACCCTCGTACCATTATTTTTTTAAGCAAGGTTGTTTTGATGGTCGAGATAGCTCAACTTCATTTTCTCATCGCTCATATAGCAATGAAAGACTCAGTGACAATTGTAGCTGATCCGGCAGTTGCGATTAAGAAAATTCAAACTCATGCTTCAATTGAGATTCTTCATCTTGAGACTTAAAAAAAAACTTTTAGTTCGACATAATATAATTTAAATAAAAAACAAAGAAGGAGAATATCAAATGAGATAAAACTTTCAAGTAAATCCTTTTCTATATAGATACTTATAACGATAGAGAAAAGGTGTCACCTTGAAATCACCTCAAATGACGTCATCTTTTTTATAATGTTACAAACAGTCAAATCTATTTTTAAAATGTGAATATACATATTATATATAATATCTGCATTTGCAGCACGACATTGTGAAACTTAGAAGAATTTCCATCATGATTTTCTCATCTATAGTGCCATTCAAAAAGGCAGTGATTACATCTAGTTGATGTAATGGCCAGTCATTTTTGGTGGCTAAGTAAGAATGACAAGTATAGTCGACCACTTAACTACAAGTGCAAATACTTCGTTGAAGTCTATACCTTCTTGTTGTTGGAATCCCCTGGCCACCAACCCAGCTTTCAACTTACTAACTAGTCTTTGGACATTTTGTTTGACTTTGAACAACCATTTGGCAGTGATTGGTTTGTGGTTTGGAAGTTGATCAACTAGTTCTCAAGTCTTATTATTCAATATAGAATCAATTTTCTTATCAATTGTCGCCTTCCAATCGGTGTGTTTGGATGTAGTTTGGAAGTCCATGGGCTCTTTAATGATCTTAGAGATCATTGTCTAGAAATCTTTCATTTTGACTAAAGGGTTTCTATTTCTGTTGGAGTATCGACGTTTTATAGGCCCGGCACTACAATTTATAGGAGTCAATCAATGTGTCGATCTACGTTCTATACTTGATGGTTCATCTCTGAGTACTTGTGTTCAATCAATTGAGGTTTTACATTCCATGTTAGTGTACTCACAGTTGTTGTCGACTTCTAGATTGCTCTGCTCACTAGGTAATTTTATGTGAGTTCAATTCAAGTCAATGTCTAGGTTCAGGGCTTTGTTCACCTAGGACTTGACTAGTGGTTTGATCGACTGTTTGAATGGGATTAGGTGTTGGATTTCTATCAACTAAGAGCTTTGCCACAATTCTAGGATGCTGCTTTCCTTGATAGTTGAGGTAAGATGTTGAAAACCTACTCTCGATTCATCAAATACTACATCTCGTCTAATGATAACCTTTCTTCTCTTGTTGTCATACAGTCGGAAAGCCTTTGATTCATTGTCTATGCTTAGAAACATGCATGGGTATGATTTGCTATCAAGCTTTCTACGATTTTCCTTGGGTATGGAGACGTGAGCCCGGTAGCCAAATATTTTGAGTGCAAAGACATCAAGAATCATACCAAAGTATTTGGCCTAAGGCGTTTTGCTAAAGTTTGCTCTCATGGGACTTCGATTCACAAAATACGTCACATGAGACAAAGCTTCTGTCTACAAGTAAGTTGGCAAGCTGCAATTGTTTGACATGCTCTTTGCTCGCTCCATGATAGTTTAGTTTCTTCGTTCTACGAATCCATTTTGTTGTGGCGTACTCGCTTGTGTAAACTCTTGGCAAATCCTATTATTCATGCAAAAAGCCTTGAATTCCGTGGAGGTGTATTCTTTGCCTTTGTCTATTCGCAGTTCTTGAATGTGATTGCCTATCTCGACTTCAATTCTTCGTTCAAACTCTCTGAACTTACTCATGGTTTTGCTCTTGCATTTTAAGAAGTAGATCCAACTTTTACGTGAGAAATCGTTAGTGAATATCAAGGCATACAATGATCCACCTAGCGACGCTTGTTGCATGGGCTCCATGAGGTCGGAATGGATGCGCAGTCCTGGCTTGTTGGCGTGTGTCTCCAAAGCCCTAGGAAATTGTTCACAATGTTGACGACCAACCATGCAATAGGCACAAATCTTTTTGTCAAATGTAAGTTTTGGCATTCCCATTGCATGCAGTGTCTGTGACAAGTGATAGAAGTTGGGGAAACTTAGATGGCCAAAATGACGATGCCAGAGGGTGACAATATCATCGATGTAGGTTGAAGTAGCTACCGGTTGATCTTTGAAAGAATACAAGTTGTTCATTGGTTCCCTTCTACTAGAAGCGACTATTTTACTTTGGTCATTCATGACCCAACACTACCTGCTAGAGAAGGTGACTTCATAACATGTGTCAACAATAGTACCTACAAAAATTAAGTTCTTCTTTATGCTAGGTATGTATTTAACTTCTTTTAGCTTTATTGCACTATTTTTAGTATTTACAATGGCTAAGTTAGTTGCGTGAATTGCATGAGACTTTCTTCCTCCAGTCTTGATTTTGTTGATCTCAACCCCAGAAGAGGTACATATATGATCTATCTTTGAGTAATCTGCAGCAACATGGCTAGTGGCACCACTATCTAAATACCAGGGGCTGTTGTCCTAGTAGTAAGGATTGTAGTAAGGATTGTACTCATCTAGATGCAAGCTAAACATTTCGGTGGAGTTTGCATAGATTAGAGTCTTGTTTGTCTCTTGTTGTAGTGTGGTTGAGCCCTGTGAGGGAATTTGCAATCTTTGGCCAAGTGGCCCGATTGCTGACAATTGTAGTAGTTGGTAGCAGTCATGGATATGTCCTGAAGTTTCTCCTTCTAAGTTGACCTCGTCTTTGCATGGGCCACCGTCCTCCTCGTCCCCTGATATTTACTTGTCTATAAAAACTTGCAGCTAGGGCTATGTCATTTCTAAGTTGCAGGTTTTGATGTTGGCATCTATTAGCTTCTAAAAGGAGGCTAACATTGAGTCTCTTGAACAACATGTTGGGGTCGAGGTGCATGAGTGTTTGAATCAGGCTTTCAAATGACTAGAGAAGTCCATTCATCACTAATTGATTTACGTTTTTATTTGATAGTCTTTTGCCCATATTGTTCAAGTGGTTCTTCAGCTCCCTTGCTTTCTTAATATAGTCTTCAACGAAGCTTCCTTTCTGCACGTATAGAGATTGAAGTTGTCCCATCAGCGTGAATACTTAAGACTAATCACCGGCATTGAATTGATCTTTGAGCGTCCGCCATGCCAAGGCTAAGTCCATGTAATTTGCAATGAGGTCAATCACATCATCAGATACTAAAAGTAACAATAATCAACATGTAAGAGTTTTCTTTCTTCTTAGTTGAGCTTTGATCATGACTTTTCCCTCAATTGTTGCAAGAAAAACTACTAGGTTCTACACTTCCTCAATTACGGACCATTGTCCCTCAGTTTGCAAAATTGCTCTCACCTTTAAAGCCCAGACATAGTAGTTTGATAATCCTCTCAGTTTGTCACCTTCCTTAAATGCTGCATTTCTTGTTTTTGCCATGGTAACTAGTTTCTTTTCTCTAACAATCATTCTTATTTCTCTCTCTATTCAAGAGCAATGTTCAACTGATCGATTCTTTCGATTTTCACTTGCTCACAGGTTTTGATCTCTCTCTCGATTTTCATTTGTACTTTGGTTTCGATTCCTCCTTCTCATTCGTTCTATCTCCCTATCAGTAGAATCTCTATAAACTCATGAATTTATGTAAGTCACTCTAATACCATATTGAACTTTCCGTTCTATTTAGATGAAGAACCAACAAGTGAGGTCAAAAATATATACAGAGATTAAGGAGATAATCTACCTGAGCTAATTGACATCAGTTACTGATTTCCACTAAGTCACTAGCATGTACAATAGGGGTACTACTAACCAGGATCATAAATATAACAATATCCCACTAACTTAATCTTGAGTGTACAAATCAGTAACAGCATTCTAATCTAATTTGCTTCAAGGTTTGTTTACAACTAGCAGGATGAGTTGGACGCCAACAGTTTAGGGAGTGTTTCTACAACACACCCACATTGTCTTTTGTACTACTAGCGGCAAAAACATGCCTAGCGCCGACCTCACCATCACCAACCTCCTCCACCTCCCCCCATTGTTAATCGTGTCATGCTCTATCAAATTGACTACTTCGGCAACTCCACTGTCCTTTGTGTGCCAAAGATCTTGCTGAAAATAACAAGAATGCACATGTCCTTGTACACTACACAAAGGTTATTGCAGTTACTTACCATGCCCCAAATGAATCCCATTTAGACGAACTCATCGGATCCGCACTTTCCAGCGATGGGGCCGCAATCTACGTCATGGGATTCGATTCCAACCCTATGGAAACACCTCTCTATGAGATTGTCTACGCCAGGGAGACTTCTTTGCCTACAACCAAGGGTATCATTATGGGGAAGCTCACAAAAGTGAGATTGTTTCTGAAGGCGAGCAAGGAAATACTGAAGTTACTCTTGGCTAATATTGATGGTTTTTTGATGGAAGTGAGGAAAATGGTAGGCTTGCCGGAGTATAATGAGATGTTTTGGGCGGTGCATCTCGGAGGACCTACAATTTTGAGCCAAATCGAGAAGAAGCTACAACTGAAGAAGGACAAGATGTAGGGGAGTCAAGAAGTTTTGAAGGAGTACGGGAACATGGCGTGCGCTTTAGTGATGTTTACATTGGATCAAATTCGAAAGAGGAGTGTGGAGATGGGGAAGGAAGTGAGTTTGAGTTTCCTGTGGGGTTTGGTTCTTGACTCACGCCGAAGGTGCTTGTCCTTCGTGTCGCGGCTAATATTTGAAGATGTATACTGTACCGAATTCTTGCACCAACGACTATGACATATACTCTACTTGCTGGAATTAATATCCATCTACAACAAATGCCGATTTTGGTCGATTGTGAGAAAAGCATAAGATATCGGATAAAATAAAATAAAGTAGTGTAGAATAAGTTCCAATGGTTTCAATCAGAAGATTAGGTCTTGAATATTGTCATGGAAGTGCAGAAGTATGTATAGTAGGATTGTAGTTGAGATTATATATATTTAGCTTTACATATCATCCATATTTAGGAGGTATGGCGAATGCATTGCCAGCGGTACTAATTATGACCACATTGGTTTAGATGATGGTCGTTGATCATGAATTGAATCCTTAGTGAAGTAAATACAAATCATGGCTTTTGTACTAGCTTCACGTGAATTGCATTCAAATTCATATATATTATGTATTAATTATACCTTTATCCTCGCAATTGTCAATCTTTGCGTGCATTACAAGTTTTAGCTCATAGTAGTTGATTACCGATTATAGAATGTTCGTCATTTTTGTTAAATTAGCGATATTCCACGAACCAAAAATTGTGACATATATCTTGACAAAGCTCTAATTTCAGGCAACAAATGAAGACGTGTATAGATTTTGGTTTCAAGCTGTGAGGTTTCAACTGTGCCAAAGTAATGGAATATCACCAACTTAATAAAATTGATGTAACAAAATTGACATTGTGGGTACTAATTTACATGAGTGTACCATAAAATTAGAAAAGACCTTTGTGAAAGGTATGTCAATTCAAGTGATAGTTCAGATTTACTTCTAGAAAAGAAATCAAAGATTGGCTTTGCTTCTGTAGGCTTGATTATTGTAGTTCTCTCAAAGGCATCTAAATAATTGATCTAAGCAAGACCATCTATCTATAGATCTCCCATTTGAAAAGAGGCATATATAAAATGTAGAATTTGCTTGTACAAAGCATAACTAGGTCCATACATGAAACCTAGCCAGATTGTTTAGCTACGGTATCCAACATACAATTGATTCACATTGATCTATAGTCTAGAGTTACCCTTATTCTACACTACTTATCTACTATAGATTGACTCCTGACCTTAGCCTAAATGTCAATGTTGTCCACTACTAGAAACTGGGATTGTTTGCAACGTTTTTAAGCAATGTTTGAACAACTATAAGGCTAGAAAGCAAGAAGGGAGTAATTGAGCATTGTATGAGCAACGTTTGTTCATGGTGCACCACTCCCCAGTTGCCAAAGTTGAAAGCTCCTCCTTCCCCTTTTTTCCAATGTGGTATTATCTTTTTATATGTGATGGCAAGTTCCTTGTAATTTCAAATTAGAAAGAATTTACACGTATCCACCAGCCTAACATTCCCATAGCACGCATAAATTCTTTTTATAGTTCAAATCTTTCCATCCAGTGGGATCAAGCTTGGAGCAGTTTGATGCGGAAGTCAAGAACTGTTCATCTTTTTCAATTTAGTGTCCTGTTGCTACAACCGCAATCTAATCTTGGATTGAGACAGAAGTTGTGACCTGTTAATATGGAGCAAATTGAGTTGACAATATACTTTTCAGCCCTTCAACCCTTCAATATACAAATGAGTTTAGAACACATTAATTTGAAAATGCCCAAGGCCTTTACTGAGGTGTTCAGAATTTGTTCTAAATTGAACAATAACTTTTATCAACTGTATTTAAATTATAATCATTCAAATTTATATGAAATATAGTAGAGATTTCATGAGAAAGAAAACACAACAATATCACTTATGGATTGATAGGTTGTAATCTTTGATCATGAACTCAAGGTGTTTAGTGTTGACAAAAAAATGTTCTGAACCCTTAAACGCCGAGGCAGATGTTTTGTGTTAGATGGATGAGACGAAATCAAATTGTATAGGACAAAAGTGCAACTATTCATCTTCAAAATTTGTTTTGAAAAGGGAAGTTCTTCTATAGTAGTTTGACTTGTAATGACTACTTTTGCAATTTTGGAGGCTAATGCTTCACACGGTAATAGAAAAAGGATGATTTGGAGGGTCACCCCTTTGGTATTTAAGGATTAAAGGTCACCACAGATATCACTTGTTGATTACTGTGTGGATTGTTGACTTTAAAAATGCAAAAGCACTCATTGGAAGTCAAACTATTGTAGATGACCTTGCCTTTTTACACAAAATTTGCGGAAGATGAATAGTTTCACTTTTGTAGCTAAAACCTTAGTGTTATTTATGCATTAAATTGTTAAAATGATTTGAAGTCTTCTTGGAATCATCATTTCACACGTAAAGTCTAAAAAAATACTCGAAAAAATATATGAGTTTAATCCCTCAAGGACTAACCAACTAGAAAGACACGATATGTTATCTTCAAATTTATAATGGCAAGCTCTTACTAGGGTGGAGTATTTTGTAAAGTGGGATCTTGTAGAATAATAAATTGACGTATTTGCTTGCTTATTCCAATTTTCAAAATTCATTGTGAGAAGTATATAAAAATTTCTTTTGGAAATGTAGTCTTATAGAAAATGGGAGTACACATTATTTTTTCTCAATGAAAGAAATAGTGAAGATGGGAGAAAATATCTTGCATATTTGTAGTCTTTAATTTTTTCAACTAAACTAGGTTTCAAAGGATTTTTTCAAAGTTATATTTGTAGCAATTTTAAAAATATAAGATTCAATCTTGTATGAATTAGAACACAAAATAATTCAAATGATGTGGTATTTTTGAAGATGTTCCAAATAATATTCTAATAATATTAATCTTTAAATTTCAAAAATTGACACAAATTTAATTTTTGTAATAATTTTGTAGGGTCCAATGTTGTCAATTCTAGCTTTTTGTTCTTTTTGTTTGAAAATGTGTACAAATTTTAGAGAGTTTTTTATTTATTTATTTTTAAGTTTAAGAAATACTACAGTTGCCTTAGAATCCAATACATTTTGGAAGATAGGGGTGTAAAAAAGAATTATTCATCTTTTTATAAATCCTCTTTTATCAAAGTCATTTTTTGCAAATAAGTTGACCATCCAAAATTGTAATAATCTAAAAATGCAATGGTTAGTATTTTCTAGAATTAATTTTATGCATACTAAATAAGGTCGTCTTTCTTTTTTTTGTATTCTACTTTGAAATTGTAAATATTGATAGAAAGTGCATGATGCTATGGAATTGAAATATGTAGTTTACAAACATATAAAACATTTTTTTTAATCACAAAGGACTACCAGATTGTAGTTATTTCCATATTTTTGTATTATTTAATTCCTGAAGGCCTAAGAAATTTTTGACAATATAGGTTTTTAATGAGTTCTCCCACTTGTTCTTCATTAGAATAGTCTTCAATAGATTTTAGTAGAATTGTAATGGGTCAATTTGAAGCTATCATTCATGTTTGTTTGGGCATTTCCTTATCTATTGTATATTATGTCTCAAAGATAATACATGATGATATGTCCAAGTACTTGTACCTTCTCTTCACTTTTGATTTTCCAAGAATTTCATCATATAGATGTTTGTTTGATTTGTTCTTTGCTCTTCTAAGATCATCTATTTCTTGTATAATTCTTTTAAGAGAATTTAAAGTTGACTTCTTTGTTAAAAGAGCTACTCCCATTTGGAAAAATCCACTATTCGCTATTATTCCATGCCTTACACGTTTTGAATCTAATAATAATACTGATCCAGTTGAAAGTTTGATGTAATAGCCATAATTTGGTAGACAAAACTCTCCACTTGTTTTTGATATTCCATATGGAAATTTTGCAAACCTTAAAAATTAACTAACAATTTGGTATTTACAATGAATATTATATTTATAATTAGAAGATTGAAGATATACACCATCAAAAAAATTACAAATGATAAAAATTACCAGTTATTTTGTTCCAAACAAATTACAAATGGTAAAGTTATACACCGTCAGGGTTGACAGGATGGTCGGACGTCCGGGACGTCCGGACGTGGATGCTATGTCTGTAGCGTCCGTTGACATTCGCGGTCCCGGCGGATGCAGCATCCGCCGGGACTGCCCCGTCTGCCCCATCCGCCCCATCCGCTTCGACCGCCCTGTTTCCCTCGACCGCCCTACCCAAAGTCCCAAACTGCTCCGCGGTCACTCCCTTAATCCTTAAACAATTAAATATTAAATGAAGTGCAATGGTTCACGATTTGTTATAAAAAAAAGTTAAAAAAAATGTTTCTTTAGAATTAAAGGGAAAAGAAACAATTTTCATGAGTTATATTAATTTTTTGGGAAATGTAACCCTACTAACTCAAAGTAGACATGTTATATACTTATATCAAAAAAATTTAAACTTCTAAATTTGTAATGCAAAAGGCTACTAAGAAACTAAAAACTAAAATAAATATATTTTCAAATGCATTCATTGAACACTTAATTTCATATTATTTCAAGTTTAAAAACTATGAGTTTTAACCCTAAAGGTCCTTGATTCTGTTCTCTCTAAAAATGCTCCAAAACTGCCATTTTTTTGTACAAGTACCAAAATTTTGAAAAATATCATTTTTGGACAGATGTGATCGTATGATCTTGTACTAATATAGTTTGAGAGTATGTGGAAAAAATTTCAGAAATTTCCACCATGTAGATTGCAAGATATTAGCGTTTAAACTTTGAAGTGACAAAAATCCTTTTTTTGACCCTGCGAAAAAACGGGCAACTGTGCTTCAAAAGGTTAGATCATTATGAAGAAATGTCCGCCCCGCCCGTCCGCCCCGCTTGTCCGCCTTCCGACAGCGGGAGGGACACTACGTCCGCTGGTGTCTGTGAGGACAGACGTCCGGGTTACAAACGCTATTTTGGGGCGGCCGTACTGATTTGTCAACCCTGTACACCATCAAAAAAAAAATTTTAATTACATCAATCATTGCAATATTTGCATTTCAAACATAACAAATCATGAAATTGAAGAAGGTTCCAAATATTACCTTTGGTGAACCACATGAAGAATCCCATGTGAGTGTTACTTTTATCTTCGTGTGGAGATATCCAATAGTTCTTGATAATAACTAAATGGAAAAATGGTCTATCCCCTATTCTTCCATATTTTTTAGGAATTGTTGTAGGATAGAGGTTTTCAAGAAATTGTATCCAAGATGGAAACATTTCTTGTAAAATCTTGTACACATCTTTCATAAATAATTCCCCAAGTCCATAGATTTCTTCTACAGTTGGTTTGATATTGTGATGCGTTTGTTTAAATTGAACATATCTATACATTCTGATGTTTAATTTATAGAAAAATTAGATGGAAATAGAAATAATAGATAGCATTAAGTTACACATCTATATTGTCAATTAACAAAGTACATTGGTAAGTACAAGTAAAAATAATAATTAAATATATAAAATTGATGTCTTATTCATAAAAATGTTAGATGGCATAAGCTTATACATTTGACTTATTAATTAACAAAGTGAAATGTTAATTATATGTTAAAATAGTAATTAAGTGCATGATATTTACTCCTAGATTTTGGCATATTATATGGAAGTCAATGTATTTACAAATTAGAATATATGACATAAAAATCAATGTAATCATAAAACTAAATTATTATAAAACAAGAAACTACATTATCTTTTTCATATACAATAAATAAAAAGAATGAAGAATGTACTTACAAAGCTATATTGTCTGTAAATATATCCAACCTCCAACCACACATGACCATCTCTCCACCACTTTTTTCTTGTCTCCGTTGAACATAGTCTCCATGCTCATAGATGAACTTCAAAAGATCAAAGTATTATTGACACTTGTTACTTGGAATTAGTCTATCAACATAGATGCTTAGGACTCTGTCTCCTTCCATCAAGATTGACAAATCTCTATGTCCGCCCCAAAATAGCGTCCGTAACTCGGACGCCAGCGGACGCAGCGTCCCTCTCGCTGTCGGAAGGCGGACGGGCGGGGCGGATGAACGGGGCGGACGGGCAGGGCGGACGGACGGGGCGGCTTAGAAAACCCGTTTTGGGTTTTTTGTTTTGATTGTTTTTACTAATGAGAGATTGAAAGTGAAATCATTTGGATTTTGATTTTTCTTATATTGTAATTGCGATTCAATAGAGTTGTATATTACTATTTATATAAAAGCTAAAATATGAAATATATTTTTAATTTTTTTGTTGAATTTCATTTTGATTTAGAAACAAAATCACTTTAAAATCCAGCGAGATGTATATCATCAATAAACAAACAATTTTATAATAAAATGATTGATGAAACCATTGTCATTTGTCAACATGAGCTCCATATATCATGAGCAACTAAACAATCAAACATCTAAATTCACATCTCCACAATTCCTATGGACGCCAATCCACATCTCCTTTAACCTCAACCCCACTACTCTCTCCTACAGCTCTCCGTTCAAAATCTTCATTATTGGAGTCATCTTCATTGTCGGAGTCATCTTCATTGTTGGAATCAAGTATCGTTGTCTCCTTCAAGTCTTCTCTCGAAGTAGGTTTACTCCCTTCTTTCGAATTTAATTTTTCTTTTTTTACTTTGACAAAACGATTAAAGGCTTTTTAAATAGGAACCTTTCTTTTCTTTCTATTTGACAAAGTAGTAACATTTTCATCAAGAGGGGTCCTATTTTCACTGGAGAGATAGCAAAAGGTTGCATTTCTCTTTTCGCTTTCACCTTATTCGATTCTTGAACCATCAATCTCAATGTAGGGTCGACATGTCCATGAACAGTTATCTCTACTTTGGCTTTTTTTTGAAGTAATAGAGTGCCGTTTGTTGATTTGATGGGTTCTTATGCCATTCCTTTTTCTAAAATGCGAGCACGCAAAGATACCAATGGCATCCGATCACTATCCGTATCACTTAGGCTTGTAGGTGATGACGCTACTTTCCGTAGATTACCGCCTGTAGAAATTTTTTTGGAAATGTTCATTAGGCGTTTTCCATATCCAAAGCTCTGAGAATCATTCAATCGTGTGCTAACAGACTTTAACAGTATTGGTGGAAGAGCATTAGATCTCGGTACTTCAAAAATTGACTTCATTGGTTCTTTTCCTTTATCACTCTTCACAATTGCCGAATTTGTGACTGCCATTCCAATTGAATCACTATTTTTCTGTACCGCAATATTTGGTTCCCCCTCATTACCACTATTGTTGCCCACATCTTTTAGAATGTCCACCTCCATGACCACATCTTTTCTTTTGCCGTTTCCTTGCACTACATTTAATGCCACAGATGGAGATTGAGAAATTAGAACTTCTTCATTTCTCCCATCATCACTAATAACATTCTCATTGATTTTCACCTCTTTGGCAATAGCATTTGCCTTTTGTGATAGAATGTTTTCACTATTCAAGAATCCCATTCCATTGCAATATGCAGTTAAAGAAGGTAGATTCTTCTAAACCTCTACATTGTCCTCGTCTTCATAAAAGGTATATGCATCGTTTGCATTGTCGGGAACAACATCCTTGTGGTTTAGATGATAATTATGCGTATCATTCACCAAATCGGGAAAGTCTTCCATAACGTCTTCATCTCCCCACGCTGTCGCACGATTGAAGTCATCTCCGTCATCTATAGTTGAAAGGGCCCTTTCCAAATCATCGTCATCATCGTCATCATCATCTTCTAACGTCGGCCTATCTAAATCCTCTGATTCCATCAAATCTACATTATCATTATACCATTTTTTTTCATCTTTTTCTTTCGATGCGTTTAATACTTTGGAATTGGTATACACGTACACCTAATCCGCTGCTCTATTTGGCTTCAATTTATTTTGAGATTTGTTGTGAACAAAAGAATAGTTGCTCCAATTCCGTTCACATGAAGATGATGACACCGGTTGAGCCAATATCCTCTTCGCTAATGGAGCTATAAACTTGCCACATGCACCTTCAAAATTCCACCAAGCATGTGTGGACAACATTTGTTCTCCCGGATTCAACATATTGTGGAATAGAGGTTCCTTGTGTCGAAAAGCCACAAATTCCTTCACTACTACTGTATATTCATCCGGTTTACATATTCTCTCCAGAACTTTCTTACATTCTGACATTATATCTACGTCATCCGCTAGCTCTTTGTCATGAAGAAGGTATGGATTCAAAAGAGCTGCGGCTGATTGGAGATCGTTGTCCACTATTCTTCTTCGGGCATAAAAAGACTGTACCAATAGAATTGCAAGTTTTTCTAGCAAACAACATGGTGGACTTTGTAATCCGTTCACGTGTTTCTCTAACTTCCTCATGATTTGCAACACCTTCCTCATATATGGTGATTTTGAATCCAAATCGCAGAGTGCACATATGATTGGTTCAACCATCCCCACATAATTGATGGACCGATTCCAAAAATGGTCATCAAGAACAATTTTCTTTACCGCTAAGGCCAAGTCTTTTGGTTGGACTTTGGCTTTACGTTTTTTTTTTAGAGTATGTATATACTCAACCCATTGCGGATCTACCACCGTTTGTTCCAATGCTCCTCTCAATTTTGTCAAACGTTCCATCATAATAAATTTAGAAGCGAACCTTGTATCCCCAAACATCAAGAGACCAAGATTTGGCAAATACTTTCATAATAGAGCTAGCGGCATATGTCTCTTTTTGATAAATTTAGCTACAAAAACTCCTTTATTCAATTTGGAAGCAATCCATTTCTGTGCAGTCCAATCCTTCAACAACAAATTCAATGCATGTACCACGCACCCTTCGTAAAAAATATGAGGATATTTTGAAGATATTACATTCCATGCGGACGGATTCACGGGAGCATTATCCGTAGTTATTAACACAACGTTCTTAGACCCCACTTGTTCAATGAACTTTTCCAACACAGCTGCCAAGTACTCTGCATTTTTTTCACAACCACTTGTATCCACAGATCCAAGAAATTCTTCACCTGCGGATGATACAAGCATAGCATTGATGAGAGGTCAATTAGTCACTGAGCTCCATCCATCAATGGACAATGTTGCTCCAAATTTTTGAATGCTATCTTCGGTTCGTGCATTCAACTATGTCTGAATGTTGATCTTCGCCTCATTCAACAATTTGTACCGAAGGTCATGGTATGAGGGAGGAATGTATGGCCTACTGAACGCAACCGTTTTCTTCACTGTTTCTTTAAAAGCTGAATTTCGAGCTACGGAAAATGGTATGTTCGCTGAATAAAAAAAATTTGCCCACACTAAATGTAATTTGCGTCTATGACCTTCTTTAAACCCATTCACTAAGTTGTCTTGCCTCTGAGCCCTAGAACTTGATGCCCTCAGGGTTTCACGTTCACCAGAAGCTTCTGTACTCAAAGTCACTTCAGTTGTGGCACATACCATTGATACCAATTCTTTGGACATTGGACAAGAGTCTTCGTGGTCAAAATGCGACACAGCCTTTCCGGCCGAAAACTCTTGGACATCTGAAGGGCCAAGGTTGCCATCCACATTGTCCATTACAACGTGTTTTGGAAAAACTCTTTCACAATGCTGAAATAAATCTCGAATTGCCAGTGGTAATCGTAGACAAAGGCTCATCCCTTTATTACGTATATCTTCAAGCCCAGGATAGCCTAAGTGGCTCAACATACGGCTGAGCTTCCTTGACATATTTGCTTTGCAAAGCCTACATTTTACTTTACCACCCTCTTGCACACTAAACCAAAGAGAAAAATCCCCCGTCGGTTTGGCCACCATACTGACAAGTGTATGTTTTACCTCAATTTCAAAAGAAAACAATAAAATGTTTTAAATTTGAATCCCACAACGTGACAATGTATACAATATCAATGAAATTAGTCACACAAAGCTTTGAAAATCAAAGCCCCCCCGTCTACCGAACTATGCATTACCAAACAAGAGACACAATAAATTGAAGTTGATAGCCCTTGGAAATCTTAGCGTTCAATTTTTCGAGAGTGAATACAAAAGCTTCTCTTCTAACATTTATAATCCCCTCCAAAAAATTTAGGGTTCATTTTTTAGGGTTTACATTCAAAAACAACCAACGGCGCAAACGGGGCTGAAGCGGACGAGCTGACAGGCCGACAGGCCGGACGGGGCAGACTTCGCATTTCCATTAGTCATTAGAAAATTTTATATTGTTATGTAATTTGAATGTTACACAATCAGAAATGAATGCATCCATGTAAAATAAGATGTACATATAAAAATATTTTTATACGCAAATGAAAATATAGCATCTTTATATATAAATATATATGTATAAACAAAATACATGAAAACGTAGTTCCAATATCACTACTGAATCCTATACGATCTTTTTAAGATTTAAATCTTTTATATTCTTTTTTGTTTTTAAACAATGAAAGGACCATTGTTTTTAAAAAACAAAATTCTCTTCAAATCCTACTTTCCACCAGATGGACCACTACCTTCTCCCAAAACAAAAGGAAAATCTGATGTACCGAGGAGTTTAGCAGATGATTGATGAGTTGACCATTGTTGATTTGCACAAACTATTCGCCCTCCAGATTGAACTTCGATGTCTACCTTATGAAATTGTTTTTTGGTTTCCGGAGAGAAGTCATCGTCCTCTTCACACTTCTTTTTTTGTTTTCTTTTCGGTGATAAATTGACTTCGTCTGCCTTCAAGGTTCTCAAGTTGCTCTCCACATGATCTACCATCGCTTGAACAACTTCATCATCTCCTTTCCCTTGCCATACTATGAGGCAGTCTCCATCCAATAGGAAAGCCTTCCAATGCCCTATAATATCGCCAATGCGCCTATCAAATGTTGCTGCCACATCTACAAATGAATGTCTTGTGCTTGTTTGTCCATTTGTATCGTAGACAGCACGAACTTTTGCAGCCTCTTCCAACTTCGACAATAGAAGGGCCCTACCTACGAGGGTGTAGTCGTATGCCTTATACTGCTCATCGAACTCTTTTCCATGGTTCACCTCCACCCAACTGTCTTCTGGTCCTCTCTCCACTTTTTTATCTGGAAAACGAAAGAACCTTTCGTGTTGCAAGCTTCAATGTCCCCCCATGTTGCGACAAAACATTTCATGGGCTGCGTCATCTACGATCCCTCGAGCCCGCAATTCTACCTTTCTATTGTGAGTCATCTACACATCCAAATCCAATGATTGCTGAGATTCCTCGTACAAATCATGCCTCTGTTCATTTGCATTCTACCGGATTGGCTTCTCCCAATGTTGTTAATTTTGGAATTTGTATGGCGCTTAATCAAGAGGAAGATTCCAACGATTGTACTCGTGGCCTAGAGGCATAGCTTCCAAGATACCAAACATTTCGTAGAACCTAGCACTCAATGGACTACGACACTCGGGGCACACCGAACGAATGAGTGATGCTTTCACAATGCAAGTGATATGGAAAGTGTGGCGACATTGGCCCATGGTTACCGCACCTTCCGGTCCGAAGAGGCCTTGGCAAAGGCTACAGCAACCATTCAAGATTGGAGAGACTGGATCACAAGCATGCACCACTCGCTTGTCTTTCACATTGATGTGTGCTGAAAGTGTGTTGTAAGGGACCCATCCTTCCTCTACTTCCAAGGCCCAATTGATGGGTGGAGCTTGGTCCTTCTTTGTGTGGTTTAACCGCTCAAACATGGCATCCATGTCTCCCCAACATGTGATCTCCGTATATCCCTTTGAAGGATGTTGGTCAAACATAGTCTTGAACCAACTCAAAGAGCTTTGAATGGCATCGCAATTTTCATTCGACTCCATTGCTAATGTTTGAAGACCTGCCATTGCTCGAGATACTACAGAGGGTTTGTCTTGGAGTCTTTGTACCCATGCTAACCATCGAGACTCCAAGTCGCTAGATGGCATAAACTTCTCCAAATCCAAGCACAATTGCAATCGATTCAACTCAGATTCAACAATTCCTTTTGCTTCAATTGCCTTCTCCAATTTATGCTTCAACTCTTCAAAGTTACAACTCTCCGTTTGCGTCTCCGCATTCACGTATACGGATGAAAGCTTTTCCATTGATGGTTGTTGTGTCGCTTTTAACATGCTCATGTCGTGACTTTTTTGTACATTCACAATAGCAGGGTTGTCGCTTGCTTCGGCCTTATCAAAAGGAAGAGAGAGCTTATCTTCACTCTCTTGAGTCTCTTGACTGTCTTCGAGTACAATCACTAGTGAAATTGCAACCTCACACAGATTCTTGGAGGTCCCTTGTAATTCTACAATCCGTTTACGCATCTTCATCAACTCCTCCATTTGCCTCGATGATTGTTGATTTAAATGTTCAACCACACTCTCCGAAGTCTTTAATTTCAACTCCAACACTTTGCACCTTGCTTCCACTCCTCTAAGGTCAGCAATTTTCTTCTCATATTACAGCAATTGTAGTATGTGAGCATCTCTTTCTTCGAAAAGTGGTCCGAAAGTCTTTGTGAGATTCTGAAATGCTATAGCACCTTTCAACATCGTTGGTACCATTAAAGAAAACTCCTTGGCCAAATTCATAAAAGACAGAGCAACTTGCGATAAAAATTCAGCTGACATCGTCATCTTGAAAGCTGTATCAAGTATATGTCCAACATTCTTTGGATCTGCAAGTGGACTCATTGGAATAACAGTAGCACTATCATCGGGGTTAGATGATCCGCCTATTTCTTTATGAAGGTTAGCAAACTGAACCGAGAGCTTCAAAAGATTTTCCAATTGTTTTGGATTGGACATGTCTTGCAAGGTTCGATGTAGAGGACTCGGCAATGATGCTGTATACGGAAACTCCTCCACCCATTTTTTACGCTCGGAACTCCATAATGAGGATATATTATCAAAATCCACGCCTTGTCCACGAGGCGTATGTACTTTGTCTTCTAAACTTAACGTTGAACTAGATTCAGTGCCTTGATGCATAGGCGAAGATTTGTAGACCAAACTATCAAAACAATTGTTGGCTATCAGACTATCAATTGTAACATTAGCCTTTGCCACTTTCTTCGCCAAGACTTCGTCTACTTTACTTTTTGAAGTTTCCCCGCGTTCCGTGCAAACATTGCCTTCGTTTACAGACTCCGTTTGCGTTTGTGCTGCAACATTTGGTGTAAAGGTCAAACGCGTTGAAGCTGTGGAAAAGACTTCATCCTCCTACGCGTCTACATCTTTCTCCACATCTTTCTCCACATTTTTTGAAGAGCTTTCATTGATTGCTTTTGTTGAAAATTGTACAGACCGTAATTCTTCAACATTTGAGGCTTTCTCCACACCATCCGTTTTCACCTCTATAGTATTTTTTAATACTTTTTCTGTTTCTCCCTTTGAATTGTACAAGTCGGGAATGTCTTTTTGATTGGCTTCAAGTAGAAGTGGGTAAGCTGTTGTTGTCGGAAACGTGCTCCAATCGATTTTGCGCTCTAATATAAGTTCGACATAAACCATAGACGCCACGCTATAATTAATATAGCCTTTGCTTCTGGGCTTGTTTCCGAATAGAACACGCCACACCTCCGCAGACCGAGGGACAAAATGTTTGTTGTTGCAAGTCCATGATTTACAACAAAAATCCCGTATATGACTCTTGTACGAGTCTTGAGGCCACAACTTGTCAATGTGGTACATTTTAACATAGGTCCTGCACATTTTTTATGTCCAATACTCCGCATCTTCATCTTCCCACCCACTCTCTGCTTTAATTATAGGGTCATTTAAAATGTCAAGCCAAAGATCATGTATAGCCCCCTTCACTTTGCTCTTTTTCTTGGCTTCGCTTCCCGGAATCACCTCATCAATATTTCAATCACCTTCGCTGTTCATGATTGTCAATTGGATTCAATAACCAATTAAAGTGAATAAAAAAATTTCACGTGATAGTCAAAAGTGATGGCATCAACCGTAAACTAGTAACAAAAGATAGAGGACTCCAACTTTCCATCCCGTAAGAGCAACTAGCGCATAAAGCAATAGAAGCACATCCAACTTGGTACCGAAGGAGAATTGAAGTGAGAAGAAATGAAAAGTCACTCCACCCTTATAGCCGTCTGCTGCCGGACCTGATCCGGACCGCGCGAAGCGGCCCCGAACCTCGCGTCCGCCGCCCAGACCAACGACGTCCGCTTCGGCAGCGGACGCGTCGTCCGCCCGTCGCCCCATCTGCCCGCCCCATCCGCCTTCCAACGCCGTCCGCGCTTTGGACACGCCAACCGCCCCACTTAAACACTGACCGCCGACGGCGTCCACCCAGTTGTCCATTAGAGCATCCTATAAGGCCATTATTACTCAAAAAGAGCGATAACATTTAAAAAAAAACCTAATAATCACTGCTAAATGAGGATCAATGTAATTGATTTATCATTTTTTTTTTAAAAAAAATGTAAACCCTAAACCCTATACCCTAATTACCCTAAACCTTTTCTTTTCTCCCCTAAATTGTTTTACGAATGAGGGGAATGTGGTTGAGTTGAATATGTTTGGATTATTTACTTATATTATCCTTCTAAATAGATTTTGAGAAGATCTGAAGATGGTGGGGATTTTTTTAAAGTTCATTAGGAAATCAAATGTTTTGTAGAAATAATCAATTCCTTTTTCATTGTAAGCAAATGAAATTTTTTAAAAAGGCCCCAATACATAATTAGAATAACAGTTTAATGGATTTCAACCTCATGATATTTAATGAAAGGTTGTAATTTCTAATTAGAAGTGCATCACGATCTTCAAATGAACATCGAGTCTTTCATATTTTTTAATGAAATTTTGATTAGATTTGAAAACAAAGAAAAAGAATCAATGTTTTAACTTTCAAATCATGTATGGCTATATTTTTCCTTAAAAACATAGAAAAATTCGTTACTTGAGTTGGTTGAGTAGAATACATTATACACTTATACATGTGCTATATTTATTTTGAAGGGTAATTCCAATATTCTTATTTCAGATGTTTTTAAATATTAATTTTAAAAAAGAGGGTTCATTGTTTAAAGATCTAAAAAATTGAAAAACATAATTTCTATTATAAATAGGAATTGAATTCGGAATTCGAATTTTGAAATGATTCAAATGAACAAGATATTGATTATAAAATATTTCTTCGTTTGAGTTTTCAAAATG
The DNA here is from genome assembly GCA_963969395.1 of Pseudoscleropodium purum. Lineage (NCBI taxonomy): Eukaryota > Viridiplantae > Streptophyta > Bryopsida > Hypnales > Brachytheciaceae > Pseudoscleropodium > Pseudoscleropodium purum. The sequence continues at coordinate 9,517,417 of OZ017802.1, forward strand.
AATTCACAAAACAATTGAAAACTTTTGAACTTAGGTATTTGGTAATATGGTATTGTTTTCGGTTTGGACTTTGTAGAGTAGAACAATTCAATTTTAATCTTAAATAAATGAAAAACCTCCACATGAATGAAATGTTTCTATGTATTGCACAAAGATTTCTACCAATTACTATGATAATTAAATACATTGTTACATTTCATAAAATATTCTACATAGAAAGAAAAAATCATTTCAGTTTTCAATCATGATAAACGATGTCTTCTACTCTTTCTGTTATATGTTCATTTTGTATAACGTGTACATTGTACAATCTTTGAGAGCAGGGTAGTTCATTTTTTATTTTTGGCTCTCATTGAAATAGAAAATATATTTGTGTTTGGATTTTGAAATCATTATGTATTCTACGGTCTTGCAAGAATGCATCTTGCTCCTTCCTTTGAATCCTTTTGATATTTTTTCTTTTTCTTTTTCTTTCTCGTAGGGCTCTTGTTCTCTTGTTCTCTTCATTTGACTAGCCTATTTGGCTTGGCTCTTAGTTTTTTGTTTTTTTTAATGCAATGGTTTATGCATATGTTATAAAAAATATATATTATTTATTTAAAATTAATATATTGATGAACAAACGCATAAAGGCATTCAATGCTTTCACATTTAAAGTTATAAATCTATCATAAATCACTCTTGCAAATTTGAATGATTGAATTGAAAATTTGAAAATGTAATTACAAGAGCTTTCAATTCAATTCAATTGCATAAATCATAAATGTTGAAATGCAACTCGTATGAGTTTAGCATCTATGAAGATTAATTCATGTCATCCACATGCAATTTTCCAATTTAATAAAATGCAATTGAGTACTTCAATTTCTTTCCCTCCAATTCTCCAAGTAACATTCACTTCATATCTTTCTCTATTTATTTATCTATTTTTTGGGAACAAATGGAAAAAGCATCTTTGTTTATATTTAAACATGCACTCTTATTTGATTGATGAAGAATAGATCTATGAAATATATAATCATTGATTTGTTCATGTTGATTTATCTAATATATTTTATGTATGTATATATATATATATTATTAAAGGAGTATGGAAGACAAGATGGATAGATTGTGTTCAAATGTTGTTGATTTTGAAATGATTTAGTACTATATTATTTATAAGAATATTATAATAGTGTTATGTTATAATATTCCTAAAACAATTGCAACAAATATTAAAATACATGCTAAGATAGGTTTGTTAGCCTACCAATTGTTCATTAATAGACATAATTGAGTAGCCTCCTTAAATGAAACACTCAATATCTAATATCTTACAATCCAAATGGTGGATTTGTCTAAAAATTTTTCCACATCTTTTCCAACTAATTTATTACAAAATCCTACGGTTACATATGCCCAAAAGTATTTTTCTTCTAAGACTTGGTATTTGCACTACTAATGGCAGTTTTGAAGTATTTTTAGTAAAAAGAACTTTAGGGGTTAAACATCTATACCGTTAGATTTTGAAAAAAGAACAATTTGCTTCATTTGGGAGAACTATAAGTCTATGCTCTTTTTCGATAGCCAAAACACACTTGCAAAGACTTGGACATTTAGCGGTTTATTAAGTGATTAGACGTCAACTAATTCAATTTAATAGTAGAATTTTTATTCAACTACCTTCTTACAATTACTTTATACACAATGCAATGTGAATATTTGGACACATATATTAAACGTCACAATCCTTTCGTGAATTTTTGCACATTTTAGCTCATATCTTTGTACAAAAATATCATTTATTAAGAATTCATAAATTTGGTCATAAAGGAAGGCTACCTTTTTTAATTTCAAATTTTACATTGGATGAATGAAAAGTTAGTTGGACTATACAATGCCATGAAGACCTCTATTTATCGTGCAAAATATGGACGTCGGAGCGCTTCAGGGTCAAACCGCCTTGTCTGCCCTCATACTTGTTTGCCCCATCTGCCCTACCTCTCGTCCGCTCCAATATCTGTCCGTCGTCCGCTTTGTCCGCCTTGTCCGCCGCGATACCTGTCTGCATGTTCTTCGTCCGCCCTGTCTGCTCGATCCGGCATCCACCTTATCGGCCTCGATACCCGTCCGTCCCATCCTCCATCCGCCTTGTCCATCCGATCCGGTGTCCACCCCGTCCTCCATCCGCCCTGTCCGTCCGATCCGGCATCCGCCCTGTCCACCCCATCCACCCTATCCGTCCGATCCGGCGTCCTGTTGCGGACAGCAACTCTTGGACGGAACCAAGATCAGATTTGAGGGGATACCTCAAACAGAGACAAGAACAAGCTAGAAGTGAGGGGATTCCTCACACATGACTCAGAACGTGCTTCAAGATGAGAAAACTAGAAGATGTATTGATAACATGAAGTCAAAGAATGACTGGGTACAACTGGTGTTGAAGAGAGTGAGGGACAATGGCCCTCGACTCTCTATTTATACTAGACTAAAGAACCTTTCGGAATAAGGCCTTGGAAACCTTTGAAAATATCCGTAGGTCTTTCCGGAAGCTTGTGGAAGCTTCCGAAAACTAGGAGGATCTAGTGGAACCTTCTGGAAGCTTGTAGAAGCTTCCGAAAACTAGTGGAACCAAATGGAACCTTCCGGAAGCTTGTGGAAGCTTCCGAAAACTAATAGAACTAAGTAGAACCTTCCGGAAGCTTATGGAAGCTTTCGGAAACAAATAGAAACTAATGAAGACTATTGGAATATACTAGAATCATTGGAAACAACTTGTACACTAGGCCACTGCTTTTGAGAAGGTTCTTAAGAGGCATCCTTGTTGCAAAGGCGGTGGAGACTCTATTAGGAACGAAACTACTAGATAAGGCCCGATATGGCACGTCCGTGACACAAGTGCACCATTTATGAAAGACCTAGGGTCACAATAGGGACCTATGATGCAAGTCATTTGAAAATTTATAAATAAATTACAAATCTTTGAAAAAATACAAAACCACTTGATTTTAATTCCTCATCAATTTCTCTTTGTCTAAAAAATGAGAAAAAAATATTCCCCTCCAAAGAAATAGATGAAAAAAATGGATCAGCTCTCAGATGTACCATTTTTGAGACTCCCAGCCTACGTTAAGACTTGAAAACAAAATCAGATTCGAAACTCATATAAAAAATATATATATTAGAGCAATCCGTCCTTTGTCGTCCGATCGATTTACACCAGATTTGTCCACCCGTGGCCATTGGATCGGGCGGACACCTAATCCGTCCACCCCTGCCCGTCAAATCGGGCGTACGCCAAATTTGTCCGTCCGTGGCCGTCCAATCGAGCGGACGGGGCTCTAGGGTTTTAGGGAGGCGGACGACCGATGCGTCCGCCACCCCCGGCCCGTCCGATCGGGCGGACGCTAGATTTGTCCGCCCGTGGCCGTCCGATCAGGCGGACGGGGCTCTAGAGTTTCGGGGAGGCGGACGGCCGATGCGTCCGCCACCCTTGGCCCGTCCGATCGGGCGGACGATTTGGGGCCGTCCACGCCTTATAAGAGGGGCGGACGAGCCGTCCGCATTCTCACTTTTGCTTTGCCCCTTGTGAATGCAAGGTGGAGTGGAGAGTTTGGTGGTTCATCCTCCATTGGCTCCTTTCCGAGGCAAGGCAAGAGTGGTTTATTTCAGGCCCCCTTGTTGCTAATTTTTTTGACATTTGCGCGTGGAATTAAAATTAAAATTAAAATTTTTTATCTATATCAGTTTCATTTGTCACGATGCCGAAGGGGAAGAAGAAGGTTGCGAAACTAAAACATGGAGAGGGACCATCAAATTTAGAAGTAGCTCTCCAAAGTCCTTCGGAAGAATGCACAAAATTCATGATCGAGTGCATCATTAAATTTTATGAATCGGAAACAACATTGTCTTTAGACAATAAGTACATTAGATATCAAGAGGAGTGCGTGTTTAAATTCAAGGTAGACATGACACAAATGTTGTTGGATGCATTGAATGTTTCGAAGTGGCATGACGAAATGGATAAAACGCATTTCACCAAATGTTTGGAGAACAAGGTTCATGACGCTTTGTGGAATTCCAAAGTCATTTTGGTTAAATATGGCAAGGAATATCAACCCAATGACGCCCAATTTGAAGAAGTGATTCTGAAAGCGAACTTGTTTAGGGGGCGATGTGCTCCATTTGCCAAAAGGCACAATCGAGTTGATTCGATTGCTTGGTGGAAAAGCAATGATGGAATTGCTTGAAGCAGAAAGGACCAAACGGCACCTCATAGCACTTCCAGATACAACACGCGTGACTCCTGTTAATAATAGAACGATGAAAGGTGGATATACAACGATTCAAAAGGTCCGTATTGAAAGATGTCCAGGAATACTTCCTCATTGGAAATTTGCAGCAAAGAAATCCATTCACCACCAAACTCGACCGATCTTGCAAAGTTAGAACATCAAAACGAATCAATGGCTGTTCGAATTCCACACGTGGATGTGATACGGTTTGCTGCAGTGCACGAAACGACGTATGAAGGTTATGCGTATTGGTAGAACGGTGGAACTCTTCGACAAATGTTGAATATGGATAAGGACTATCCAGACAACATTCAAATCTGTTTGATGTATACGAATTCAACCGAAGAGGAGGTTGTAAAAGCTCACCGTTTTGGTCGATATCGGAAGAAGCGCACAGAGCTTACATGGGCCTTTATGCATATAATGTATGCAGTGCATCTTGTTGGACATTTGCACAATGATCTTTCTCCGGACAACATCTTGTTACATTTTCCAGAGGATGAGTCACGTGTGTACATTGGAGTTTGCGATTGGGGCATGACCACCTTAGCTTTTCAGCCAATGAAGTCTTTGTACACATTTACATCAGCAAATGAGATGAAACAGACTTTGCAGAGGAGATGGTGGGTGGATCCACGTATTGCATATTTGCATAAAGCAGGTGCAGATGTGGAAGTCATTCCGATGTATTCACGTAAGTCGGAAGAGTATGCCATTCGAAAAATTGCTCGGCGGATGAATAGAAACAACATTTTAGAGGCGTATTTCATCTTGCTACTTAAAATACTTAGTACAACACAATTTCCTTTTCATGAATTTGCAAAAGTGTTTTATACTTACTTGAAGCACATTTCTTCGAAGAGTGACGATGAAAATACTAGTTTGGCCCATGTGATTACGCGATTTTCTAATACATATCGTTGGCCGATGCCAAATGAATATTTTCGCCATTTATATTAGATTGATAGTGCAGAAAAAGTAGTTGAATAGGTTATATAGGCATTAAAAATTAGTTTAGAAATATAGAGTTGGAATGAAAAAAATTATATGTGCAATTAGCCAAATGTGCACACTATATGGTATATATAAATTTTTGAGTCCACAATGTATGGTATTCTATATTAAATTCAATACATTTTCCCCATATTGATTATGTTTGTATTTGTGTTGATCTCGATTTTTTAAATAGTATATATATATATATATATATATATTTGAAGTCACAAACTTTTTTAGTTTGCCTTCTGAAAATGAATTGGAATTTTTTCATAGTTTCAAGACTATCATGGACTCATGGTCAAACTTTATAATCTTTCAACTTATAAGAGACATTGTTTTAATTTTTTTTCCTATGTGGTTGAATCCCTAGAGGACCAACATGTGTTTTTGGGCAATATAATTATTTTTGGGCATACGTGTGATTGTAGATTTGCATATTTTGGGCTGAAATTTTTTAATAGAATGTGGGGATGAGGAATATCTTCCATATGCACAAATTTCATGACATTTGAAAATATGAGTCAAAAGTTATTGCATAGTATGTTGTTTGTTTCTCAACTCGGGCAGTCCGGGGCTCCGGGCAGATCTAAAAAAATCAATTTTTTAAGAAATAAAAATTTGAAATTGGTTCTTGAAATTTATATGTATTCAAAAACCTTAGAATCATTGCATTTCAATAGTTGAGATAAAAGTTATGAGACTTTTTAGTTTGCGAGCAGTCATAGAATCTTTACACCAAAAAAAACTTTGAAGTCCATTATTTTACTGAAATTTCAATATTTTTGAAAAATAATAATAATACTGAATGTATAATATTTATAACAACAATTCACCATTTGGATTGAAATTTTTTAATTCTATAACTAATTTACTAACAATTTAGTATTTTGAATCATACTCTATTTCTTTCTACTTACTAATTTTTTCCTATATGTTGTACAACTCCAAATGATCTGAAAATTTTCATATGTGAAGCAAGCTTGCCTTGAAGAATGTATCCAGAGAAGCACAACCATTTTGGACATTTCTTCATAATGATCTAACCTTTTGAAGCGCAATTGCCCGTTTTTTCGCAGGGTCAAAAAAAGGATTTTTGTCACTTCAAAGTTTAAACGCTAATATCTTGCAATCTACATGGTGGAAATTTCTGAAATTTTTTCCACATACTCTCAAACTATATTAGTACAAGATCATATGGTCACATCTATCAAAAAATGATATTTTCAAAATTTTGGTACTTGTACAAAAAAATGGCAGTTTTGGAGCATTTTTAGAGAGAACAGAATCAAGGACCTTTAGGGTTAAAACTCATAGTTTTTAAACTTGAAATAATATGAAATTAAGTGTTCAATGAATGCATTTGAAAATATATTTATTTTAGTTTTTAGTTTCTTAGTAGCCTTTTGCATTACAAATTTAGAAGTTTAAATTTTTTTGATATAAGTATATAACATGTCTACTTTGAGTTAGTAGGGTTACATTTCCCAAAAAATTAATATAACTCATGAAAATTGTTTCTTTTCCCTTTAATTCTAAAGAAATATTTTTTTTTATTTTTTTTATAACAAATCGCGAACCATTGCACTTCATTTAATATTTAATTGTTTAAGGATTAAGGGAGTGACTGCGGGGCAATTTGGGTAGGGCGGTTGGGGGAAACAGGGCGGTCAAAGCGGACGGGGCAGACGGGCGAGGTGGACGAACGGGACCGCGAATGTCAGCGGACGCTGCGGACACAACGTCCGCGTCCGGACGTCTTGTCAACCCTACCTTCCATAAGAACACATGATTGTAATATTTGCATCATGCTTGAAGTATCCATCTCACAGGTCTTATTTTTTAGCTTTTGTGACATTGTTGACATTCCTAGGGACTAACATACCTAGTGCTCGTAATTTTTTTGATATCTTCATAGACACTACAACTGTTAGTAGAAATAATAGGTTGAAAATCTTGAATACTTTCTTTCATAGCCACTTCATAATTACACTTATGCTTTCTACCTCTACTATGAGCATCATATTGTGCTGGAGAATTAAAAGTTTTGTTATAGAGGGAACACATTTCATTACTTGAATGAATTATATTGGTTATTTTGAATTGTAATCTACAAAAAATAACACTAAAAATACAGTAATAAAAAAACTACAAAGCTCTCTTTTAAAGGTACATAATGAATATAGACTATTTGGCCCCAACTTGAAGCCAGAAAGCCAAAATTGTGGGCTTCAAGTAGACCTACAATTAACTAGAGAGGGATGCTCACAAATCACAATGGAAGGTATTGTTACTTCTCTTGAATGGAAGATATGAGCTCATCATAAAAATCATGATAATGTAAACCTATACAAGATACTTTACATATTCATTAGTCTCAATGTCCTTCTATATACCTGAATATGTACTGCCTTACTAACTAGGAAGACTCTTCCTTTATACAAGTCATAATCTTTTCATTTACATATACTTGTGTCCCCTGCTATTTCAACTACTTCAATTTAGGAAATGAATGGTCTATATAAACTAAGGAAGGTAGAATACCATAAGACATTAGTAGACGTAAATGAAGAAATGCATAATCTCCTTATTACGTCTATACATATTGAATGGCATGTACAAAGACTTTGATATAGTATGTAAACTACTTTCATGGACATAGGAGATGCACTTAATGGGTGAGTAGAATTTGAATGCTCTCATTCTTATGGTTTCATGTGTGGTTTAATTTTGTTGGGCATAGTAATGTTCTGTATTCTTCATGGCCACATTCAAAGGACTGAGTTACAAAACTTTAATCCCATTCTCTGATACCATATCTAACTTATACTACCATCATAGATTTTTATTCCTAGTTTTTGTATAAAATGTGTACTTCAAATCATGTGCATGACCTTTAGGATTCTACATTTCTAAAAAGATTTTCATTCTCAAAGTACATAAGGTAGAAGAACTCAAATGGAGCACTTTTGGCCTGAAAGTGATTTTAGAGTAGGTAGAATATTCTGAAATGTTTTTTAGTAAATTTTCCTTCAAAGACAAATTAAATTTACATCTAACCCAAGTCGTTTCATATTTTTTGAAGCTTTGTAGAATTAGTTATAAAATTTTGAAGCTGAAATGGCATAGGGCTTTGGAATGATGTCCTAGCTTTAATTTACATTGTCTATACATTATTGAAGGTTGCACAAAAAGAACATGTACAGTGCACGCATTGTGTACATTTTAGAGGAGTCTCTAATTTAGAGCCTCCTCCATTTAAGGACCTCCTACCTTACTTCAATTTTTGTTTTTATAAGCTTCAAAGTTGTATCTATTTGTGAGAAGTTTATAAAATTATTATTAGTGTATGGGCATTGTGTCATCTTCATATATGTTGTGTTCAAAATTTTGCTATAGAATTGATTCCTAAAAAAATTAATGCATCTGTACTAATATTTCATTTCTAATTTTTTTCGTCAATTTAGTTGCTCAATCTTTTTCTAAGATGTGCACGTAGTAATGTTTATGCTATGAATACTTTAATATCTTCATATGCATCATCTCATAATATTTGTTGTACAATTGATTTGTAGAAAAGGACATAAAAATGTAATCAAACTACATTTTCATACTTCTTCTCCAATCAATTTACAAGTACAATGTTTTTGTAAGATGCATATATTTATAAGTATTCATTGTAGTCTCTATTATCTACAATGACATCTTTATTGAATATGTGCATTGACATTGACTTCCAAAAAATTGTATGAATAAGAAATAATATTACAATTCATTGCTTCTTTATTCCTATCAATTTTTATGTAAAATTCTAGTCTAAGATATATAAATACTCATCAATGTCCTATTACAAGGACAAGTTGGAGGTGGCATTGATTGTAATTATGAGTAGTCCACAACTCTATTTATAATATTGTGGAGGTGTCAACATTAGAAGTGCTTGATTTTGGGTACTTTCTATGCTGTTTTAACTTCTCCTCCATGACATTTCTTCATGTGCAACAAATTCATTTTTGCAAGACATATAGTACACTTTTACCACCCTACTCTTTGTATCTTTAAGAATTTGTAACAAATATTAATACTTCTCCAAAGAGTTTAAGAGTTCAACCTATTTTAATTTCAATATGTACACAAACATTTTTAATTTGTACTAATTATGGAATTTGTCTAAAAATCCTTCATAATTGTGGTTTACGATTATCTGTGAATTCCATAAAAATTTCATCTTTTCTATTACAATACAATAAATTTTATATAGATTTATATGGATTCACTTTGTATAATTTTGAAGACATATTTTATTCATGACAACATTTAAAGACAGAAATATGCCTCAAATTAAGAATTGAAGGAAAAATTCAAAACATTTTATTCTCAATCAAAACATTTTATTCTCAATCACTTTCTGAGCAACCAATAACTAAATGAGGCAAGTCAGAAGCAACTGAATCGGGATCTAAAATGTTTTCTTCTCCAACTAAATGGTCACCAATATACCTATGAACCCTTGTTTTGCGGCACAAACATCGTATTTCAACTACTTCTTCAGCATCTACATCTAAGAGAAGTCTTTCTCAATCAATATCTTCACTTTCTGTAGTATATTTTTCAATATTGAGTTCATCATTACCTCTATCTTCTTTAGCCCCGTCGTCAATGCAATCATCTTCTTCCTCATCAATAAATTCTATAGACACAAGATCATCTATGTTTGAGATTGCCTTGATTGAATGGAAGGAGCACTTGTACTAACAACATCACCTTCTCTTGGTATAGTGTCGTCATACTCTTTTGTAACCGTATTTGTTTCCCTTCTATACACAACCTTTTGGGACCTTGCTTCATATTTTACAACAATATTCCATCCTCTATTGAGTTTGTCTTCAATGAAAAATACTTGGTCTACATCTAGAGGGGATACAAATGGTTCATATCGCTCTAGATGAGATGGCATGTAATTAGTTGTACGCACTCAAGGGAACTTGCATTCATTAATAAGGACTTTTGGGTTTCCTCTACCTGCTGGTTTACTATCATACCAATCCCCTTGCAATAATATTGTTGTAAATGATGTGAATTTCACCTCTATAATATTCCGTATTCTTCTATAATACTCGATGGTGCAAGGCTCTCCACTATCATCTTTGTCATGAAAAGAACATGCTATATTTGTACAAGATGAATATTTTAGATATTTAGAAATTTTATTGTTTAAATGTAAGGTTTCTTTTAGGAAAATTTATACACAAAATTAATTTGTATAGACAAAAGCAAAGATTCATAGGAGAAAAAAATAACTTATATGATACGGATTGCAATAAACATAACTAATAATATAAATAATTACCTTAGCCCTATGTTTTTTTATCCACATCTTTGGCAACTATTCTTAGATATTTTCTAGCAGCCCACATGTTTGCAAAGAATTTTACATTGGGATGTGGTCCTAAAGCAATGTTGTACTCTCGATCTACTACTTGTTCACCTGAATTGATTTTGATCGCATTTGATTTACTACCCATTTGGCAAAATTAACTTCGTTGTTAGGAAAATGGAAGGCATATTCTCTTCTCTTGAAAATACAAGGATTATTTTTTAATACAAACTTATGCACTTGCTCCAAAAAAATCCTTCCTGTTGGATCTCTATCCAAGCGCCTCATTTTATGAGCTTTGGGCAAAACCATCTCCAATAAACATAGGTCTTCTTTAAGTTTCCAAAGTTGAAGAGCATTGGGAGTCAAATGAGTAGTGTACTGAGTTGTATAGTGCATTGCCTCCATTAAAATATATACTTCAGCCATAGAACCTTCTGGACGTGCCTTTTGTCTCACCCAAATTTTTAAGTCTTTCATATACCGTTCCAAGAAATACATCCATCGAGCACATACTGGTCCACAAAGTTCTACTATTTCCACCAAATGCTAAGTCAAATGTACTTGAGTGTCAAAGAAACTGGGAGGAAGATTTTTTTCCATATCACATTAATTCCATTGCCTTTGTCTTCATTTCATGGATATCTTTGTTCTTAATTTCTTTGGCACATATCCAACGAAACAACTTGCCCAAGTAATATACAATGTTGTGTAGATTTTCATTCAAAGCATCTCTCATTACAATAGGTAGCAAATGGTGTAGAAGATTGTGATAGTCATGGATCTTCATGCCTGTGATTTTATTATCCACAAATTTGTATTCAAAAAAAGATCCATAATTCTTTGGAGTCCTCATTGTTTGTAACACATTTATCACCTCAACAAATTCATTTCTTGTGAAAATCCAAAGCGTTGGCAATGCTATACTATCACTATCAATCCACATGTCTTTCATAATACCCATATTCTTCATTTCTTGTCTTTGAAACTTTGAATCAGCCTTGGTACCCTTGACATTTGTCATAGTCTTAAAAAGAGATGAACACACATTTTTCTCTATGTGCATTGGATCCAGAAGGTGCCTAACGAGCAAGTCCTAGAAAGAATCAATACAAAATATGTAATTCATAATCATTTCAAAGGAAATAACATATTACTTCTACTAATCTTATACTATGAATATTTTAAGATTTACTAAAAGAATCTAAACATACACATTCATACAACTTCCACTTTTCAAAATCATCAACTCATTTTAGAATGGTGTTAGGAAATAATTACCGCCCAATATTTGAGCTCATACAATTTTGAACATCTTGTCATGCTGTTCTTTTGAAGTTGTACATTTCTAGTTTCAACTTTCTCCCACTGTACTAACCAATTCCATCCATCCATCCTCATTAGTGGCTTCAAAGTTGACTCCAATTGTCCATTGAATTGTTCTACAAATGTTGGTGACCTCCATAGATGACCGTTGGGTAAATATTTACGGTAACCATAATATACAATTTTGTCTAATTCTTTTGTAGAGTACGAATTCACATGCTTAGGTCCACAAATGGGGCATCCAAAAAAACCTTGTATTTGAAGTGATGATGCAACACCATAACCAGGATAATCGTGCATTGACCACAAAAGTATGACCTTCATGGTGAACGATTCTTTTTGTGTTTGTATTAAAGCATTGTGCTTCTAATGTCCATAATTCATTCAATTCATCAACAATGGAGGCCAGGTATACATTCATGTCTTTCACTTTTCTTTTGCCTATAAGAATGAACATTTACATTGTCAAATTCAATTTCCGTATTCATTGTTTGCTAATTTTCATACATGCACTTCCACGTGACAAATAAAAAGTTGTACTCTTACACCAATACAAACTTTATTTAGGATAAAGAAGAAAACTTACTCGGAATAATTGCTGCCAAAATAAAAAAAGACACTTTAATAGTGAGCCAAAAAGGAAGATTGTAGCATGTAAGTACAATCAGCCATATTGAATAAGCACTTGAATTGTTTCCAAAAGGATTCACTCCATCCACAGCCATTCCTAAAAAAACATTATAGGGATTTTGAAGGAAACTCCAATGTTGAAGAACATGTTTCCATGTAGGAGAATCTATTGGCACTCTCATTGTGTCATCTTTACTTTTATTGTCTTGGTACCATGTCATGAGCTTTGAAATACTAGAGCAACAAAACATTGCTTGTAGTCGAGGAGTAATAGGAAATAATGCATCTTCTGTTTATGACCATGTATGCATGTAGAAGTAAGAAGTGGATATATATGAAACCCTAAAATTAAATAGAAATTAAAATGTCAAGTGTTCAACAATGAAATAAAATAGCCTTGGTTTGGGAATTACCTTTCTTGGTATAGTTTGGCTTAGCATGTCCTACTGATAACGAGATAGGTTGCATTTTGGACATGATTGAAGGTCTTCATTTTCTTTGTAGTATAGAATGCCATCGCAAGGATATGAATGTATAGTTTTATAGTCCAAACCCAATTTAGTGATAACTTTACGTGCTTCTGCTCTTGTTTTAGGCATTTTGGATTCCAATGATGGATCAATGACATAGTTTCCAATGATGGAAAATATTTCATCCACACATGAATTGCTCACTATATGCTTTGCTTATACTTTCAGGAACTGAAGAATGATAGAGAAGCGGTTTGATTGACTACTGATATATAATGGTGTAGATGCTTCTTTAGCCAAATAATTCATGTCATCTTCCATGAGAGGGACTTCATCCATTGGCAGTTTAACTTCCATCCCAAATTGATCCAAGAAAAAATCAGCAACCACCACATCTGGATGCTCAAGAATGTTTTTACACTCCATTGGGTCTTCTGTATTGTGGTATTCAAGCACATTAGCAGCAAGTGAAGTCCGAGGATTAATAGAATGTAATTGTTCTTGACCTTCAGATAGTCCCGCACAATATAGAGCCTATGCATTAAAGAATCTTAATTTTTAGCATAAAGAACTAAATTGGGAATTCACTAATTCATAGTGACTTACACTTCTTAAAATGAACATATTCTACTAAAACATATGACTAATACTTTCTAACTAAAAGCCTAAACGAAGATGCTATGAAACCCAAATATTAATCTTATTTATTTTTACACAAAGAATTTTGCATTACATATTTCTTCACGTGGCAAAATTTTGAATGTCCTATACAATCAGTTAGAAGTACTTACCTCATATCAATTGCTAAGATTGTATTTTTGAATGTTGCATTCGATAACAATAGAAGAACATACGGTGGGTTTCATCTTTTGTGCACATTTTGTGCAAGGACATATATTGTATGAGTGTTCTTCACTATCCGTCCCAGAACCGGGCTCCACTCTAGACTTTTTGGACCATTTTCTTGTAGATGGATGTTCAGTGAAAGCTTCTTCATTGTTCACCTCCTCCACAATATTCGAACTGCGTAATGCAGAATAGTTTTGTTTAGGCATAGGCATCCTACAAAGAAAAACAATAATAACAAAGTTAGTTTTTAACTACATTAAATTTCATATGTGAAGATTGTACATGAATTTGAATATTCCAAGTTTGTACATTCATATGAATATTTGAGGTTTGTACATTAAATTCATATATGAAGTTCTCCAATGTAAAATATAAATTACAGAGAACTAATTTTGTTGTATTAGCACATGTCCATTACATCAAAGAAAATGAAATCATGGCAATATACAATGGGGCCAAGTATTAAATGAAATACACATCCTGAATTTAAAATTCCATGCTAGAAGACAAACAGGAAGACAAATACATACATATACATAATATATTCAAATAATTTTAAATACAAAGATATCACATCAATTTGATTAGAATGACTAAATCATATCTTATTTTATTTTGGACACTACATTGTACCTTATATCATCCACATTAATTACAAGCAAATTCAAAATCTTGGAGGTTTGTACATTTCCAAAACCTTTTCTTTTCTTTTCTTTAAATATTATAGATTTACGCATTAACGTAATTCACCTTGAAAATATCTTCATTTTGCAAATCAAGAAGGAATTTATAATTTAATTAGAATGTGCATGATTCAATAAAACATGTACAATTATCCCATGTTACATTGAGAGGTACATGTACATAATTGGAACAATTATGCATACATGAATTAGTATATGAAATTTCATAATGTGAATTTATTTTTTTATTTAGTGTGATGGAATTCTGTTAAGCAATTTTGTAGATTTTGAAATGATAAAGCATTTATAGAAATTTTAAAAAGTGAAACTAATTTGTGAATGTAAATAAAATTTGAAAGTCAATTAATTCCATTTGAAAAAGTCCAAAAATTTATTGAAGTAATAATTAATTACTGTTTCTAGCTTTGCCTAAACCTTTAAGGGCAAGTATTTAAATTAATTTTTTTTTTAAATTCAAATAAAGTAACCCAAAATCCCTAATTCAAGTTCAATGTAGGAATTCATGCAAATATAAACATCCAATTTTGTCCACTACTTTCAAAAATTAATGTAATGATTTTAAATTGAAATCAATGCCTAAACTTTCTTCACAATCTCCATCACTTGGTTCATACGACTATATACAAAAATGCAACAAGGTTTTTTTTTACAATTTTATAAAGAATTCTATCATTTGCTCTATGACTTCATTAGACAAATTACCTACGATGTATAGAATTAAGGTTAATTTCATAGTTCTTTGAAAATGTACATACTTCGCATTATGAGTTCATGTGGCCACCAAGCATGAATGTTGAAAATCAAGTTTTCTTTCATAGATTTAAAAAAATGTACATAATTTTGTTAAATGAAATCATATTCACTTGGTGGTGACTGTACATGAATATTTTCAATATTTTTAATATTTTCATTAACACTTATAGTATTTTCTATAGTCATATATATAGCTATAGTTTTATAGTTCAAAATTAGATTTAATTCAATAATTTTAGGAAAATTTACCTAATCCATACAATCCCCTTACAAAATCCCTTCATAGTGAAATCACTATGAATGTCTATAATGAAATAAAATCTCATAGATTCTTACAAATGTGCATTTTTCAATAAATATCTTCATATGTATTGCCTACACATGTACAAAATGAAGTTTCATATAATAGATTTTTACAAATGTACATACTTTGTTCATTTCCTTCATATGGCCATGACATTGAATATACAAAAGTAAGCTAGATTTTGTAGTTTTATGCAAGAGTACATTATATATAAGAGCAATCATTTTTTTATGTGTCATATTCTTAAACTAAAACCATAAATACAAATCTCTTTGATTTTTGGAGATAGGGTAAATCAAAGGGTTGCTATCATTGTCATTTGCCATTATGGACTTTGAAAATGAAACACACACATTTAATCAATAATTAATATATACTTAAAAATGGTTTCATGTCTCCCCTCAATACTAAACCAATGTGACCAAGTTCCATGTCAAATCATGATTCTAAAATTAAATTTAATCTAAATTCAACTTTCAACCTCTAAATTAAATTTATTAAGGGAACATCAAAAGAAATTTGTGTGCATACCTGTTGAACTTCTTTTGTGAATGAAGTCCCCAAATCTAAGGCGAATGCAAATGCCGGAAAAAGACTGAATTTACAAAAAAAAAAAATTGGCATATAAGCTTATTTGTAGAAGGACATGAACAAAAACAACACTTTAGATGAACTTTCATTCAATTTCAACTGAATTGAACCCTAAACCATGCCGTTTTCTAATTTCGTTTCAAAGTAGGTGGCGTGAAATTTGAAGAAATTTCTTGTGCCAGAACTTGCTGCACCCCAAAGCTCGAAGTTGTCGCCCGATTCTGTCACATCTGTGTAGAGTGTCAAATCTTCTTAGCGGCAATTTACCACTCGATGGCAAATCGCATGATTGTTTTCCTAAGGATAGGCCCGATTGGAAGTGATTACTTGAGCAATCTCCAAATTATAGAAGTAATTCAAGTAAAACCAAGGGAATACTTAGGGTGCATAGATGCATTCTTACCTTCCTCTCAAAATTTTTGATTTTTGTACTATTCACCTCCCTCTCAAGTTCTTCCACTTTTGAGTGGCAATTTGTGTGTAAGTATCACTTCTTCTCCTAGTCAGTTGTTAATATACCATCGTGTTTTGTTTTCAACGTTTTTCCACCACTTTGTCAGAGTACTTGTTCATTGGAGAAAAGCGCTGCCATTTGTAGCTTTAGTGGAAGAGGGTTAGTACTTCCGGCCCTAACCACTAGGGTTTGCTCAAGGTTGGATTGGGGCATCTTTGTTGGCAATGGAGAAGAAAGCACTGGAAGTGTGCCGCATTTAGGGGTGACGGAGATTTTGGTAGAGAGGAGCGCGCCTGCAATACACAAAATGAAACCAAATTAGTGGACATCAAGAACTTCCTAAATTTGGAAGTAAGTTCTCCATTTTTCCCTAATCCACTGGTCCTCTCTTCTGCTTCCTAAAAAAGTTCGTCTTAGTGGCACAGAGTTTCAAAGAAATAGAGGTCAATTGAATTTTGGAGGAAGGAGGTTAGATAGATTTTGTTGCTGTGATTTTGTAATGTCATTTGGAATTTTGTTAAATCCATGTCCAACTGCAATGTACATTTTTTACTCAAATTTTTTTGGTAATGCACTTTCAACTATAGAAGTGCTTGCCATTTCCATATATATGTCATGCCATACCTTTTCAGTAGTGTGGTTGTTTATGGTAGGTTCCTCATTCGCAATGTTTTTGTTTTTTAATATGAATGTGGATAGACTCCACCATAAATTCTATGGTATGTGTTGCAATTCTCTACTGAAACTCTACTGAAATTTAAGTTAGAACTAAATAATGGAATCAGAAAAAGAAGGCATCTATGAGAGAGTGAAGCCAAACTTCTGCCAAAAATAAGTGGTCCAAATTGTATGTTTAAAAATCTGTATCAAAGAAAGTGTCCCCAATTAGTTCAGTTGTAGAATGAAAGAATCCTTTCATTGTATAAAACGCATATGAGGATACAAATGATCTAAATGTAAGCTTCATGTGGATCTAGAAGAATTTGATGGCAATTTTGTAGGTTGTAGTGTAGGCAAAAATGGCTATTGTGAGTTTGAAGCTGGCACATCGATGTGAATCTAAACCTTTGGTGTCCATGAATGTGAACTTTGCTATTATTTATAACTATAATCTTGCATGCTACTAATGTGGATTTTGACAAGTCTTTTACATGGCATTTTGTTATAGATATACGTCTTTGGAAATAGCAATTTTGTTTCACAGCTTAGTCCTAATTCAATGATTTGGCTATGCATATACTTACAATTTGTTTTGTTTTGTAGCTATGGTGAATAAAAAGTCAATGAAGAGGAAACTTGAAGGAAGAGATGATGTACCTTCTTTTCCACTTGTCCAAGGCATGAATCAGAAGAAGGTTTCAACAAGCAAAGGAGGTGGAGGTCATCCGTGTCGTAAAGACAGTTTGGCTAGGAAGAAGAAGTCATTGTCTTAGTTTGGTTAGCCTTCGCCAAACTCTAGGAAGAAGATGCAAGCTGCAATTGTTGCCTCGCAACAGAAGAGGAGGCCAATTAGAAGAAGCATTGCTATCGTTGGTGAACAAGAGCCACTGTTGTCAACACATGCTTTTGAGCGCGTGTTGGCAATAGATGCAGCGCTCAGGGCAATTGGAGAAGTCTAAAAGGATTCTATTCACAACTCAAGGACTTTGCCCAACTTGTCATCCACTCAGGCCGTACTGCCCTGTACTTCTCCCAATGCCGGAACAAGCACACAACAGAGTTCAAGAGTGCACATCCACATTTATGTGTCACCTCCTCCAGTAGAGAAGTTACAACAACAAGAAAATGTTCAGGTGGAACCGCTTGTCCAAGCATGCTGAATCTTGGATTATGCTCCAAGTGGACTTGTGATGGAGGAAGTTGCCAATGCCCAAAGCCATGAAACCTCAAGGTCAACAACTAATGCACTAAATGAAACATGAAGATCACCAACTACTTTAGTACCAGAAGGAATTGAAACACTAGTGCTCAACTTGAGAAAACACCGATTTGAGACGGTTGAGAAGGTGATCACGGTAGGTGAAGACAACATATCAACACCGGCTATACAACTTGTTGCAATTGTAGGATCTTCACAAAAGGTAATCAATACTCAAGAAATATTATGCTAGACCGTTGTACAAATGCCAAAGGGAGTTGTGGTTACCAAAAATAAAGGTTTGCCACTAGAGATTGCTCCAAAGAACGCATTGAATTCACAACAATATGGTGCATAAGATGAAGGTGCTGAAGAGTTGGTAGTTCCAGCCGCGGAAATTCATCCAAGAGAAGTTGCGGAGGAGGTGGTAGTTCCAATGACGGGAAATTATCCTAGAGAAGTGGTATAGAGTGTGTTGGCTCTCTTCTCTAGTCATGAGCATGAAGCATTCTTACGTAGCCATCCTATATTACCATTTCCTGAATCTACAGATGAATTAGAAACTAGGCCTCATGTATCGGAGTTTCCAATAGCAGAGATAGTAGCATGTGATGAAGATATGTAGACAAGTTCCCCTAAATCACAAACTGTCGTATTGTCAAGTAGCTGTTCAACAAAGGTTCGAAGAGATGAGTTAGTCAATGAAGCTCAATTCAATAGAACTATGCATAAATTACAACGAGATGACAAGAGGTACTGGAAGCAAAAGGCAAAGAAGTTGGCAGCAAAGGCCAAAGGTAAGAAACTAGAGGCAAAAACAAAAATTCGTAAAGGACAAAAAGCCGTTGTCGTCTGCAAAATGGCTCAGTATATAAATATATTATAAAATGTCACAAAAGTTTGTTTTGAAATATAAGTAAAAAAAAATTAAAAAAAATAAAAAGATTGATAAAAGGGAGGGGGGAGATCAGAGGAATGAAGGGGAAAGAGAAAGAACCGTGGTAATAACCACGAAATTTGGAGTCTCTACATCTTCTCGCATCCTCAAGGGGATAGGTGGCGCCAGTTGGTAGTTACCTGCCTAGTTTTCACTAGCAGTGCCAAGCCATGTGGCCATATGCCCGCTCATACGAGTCCAATGGGTTTCGAACCCGGACTGGTGCTATGGCCCTCGAAGCACTTTACCAGCTGGGCTTCCGCGGCTTGGCGATTGACAACGCATGCAAAAGAGATTTATATCTCTTCCCGATATATGCACATTACATGTTTTTTTTTAATATTTGAGTGAATTTTATTTTAATAATACGGTAAATGATGGCATTATTTGAAGAAGCTTTAAGGTGACGCTTTCTCACAATGCAATGTACAAACTATAAAGAGAAGGGTTGCCCAAGGCTTCATCAATTTGGTGTAGTTCTATTGTACTTTCTTTCAATTTGGAGTGAATATGTCGAACTGGAGGGTTTTTTCTGAGTCTCAAGATGAAGAGATTCAACCGGAGCCGGAATTTGAGTTTTCGTTGTCTCAACTGCCAACTTAGTCTCTTCTACCACTGAGTCTTGCACCACCGCATGGGAATCCACAGGAGGAAGTTGGGCCTTCTCAACCACCAAAACAACCTCGGGTGGAACTACATTGGTACGGGAACCTCCAACGAGATGCTCGGGCGTTGGTAATTTTGTTGTAGGTTGGATGTGTGGAGCCCGGCAGTCGAGAGGTGACATTTGAAGGGAGCTTTGAAGGCTTGAATGAAGACCAATTCTATTGTTGTCTTAAGCCTATCAAAGGAAGTAGTGGCCACCAACGTTGGTTAAAAGACCAGTTAATCCTTTAGCTAAAGTAGACCATGCTGATTATGTAGCAGTTACTATCCAACGCATCCTCAAGTTCTTGCAGATGGAATGATGTTCCTCTTGGAACTCTTTTTTACTTTTTTTAGACATATATTTGAGTTTTAGATTTTTTTTTTAATTTTAATATTTTGGAGTGTTTTCAAACTCCATCTGTTTACTTGAAGTTTGGTGAAAGAAGGATAGAAATAGTTTACCCTTCTGTTGACTTTAGATGCTTAGTGGGTAAGAGAATGGGATGGATTTGGCTGATGGTGGACTAGGGGGGTTAGCCAATAATTTTTTAGATGCCCATGTGGCTTAGGCATGGGCTGATGTGGACCTTAAAGGGAAGATAAGGGGTCGGGTTCTCCTTCTTCCTTCGAGTTAGTTATTTGGAGTGTATAGTGTGTTCGGGGAGCCATACCTTAGTGTGTATTGTGATTTTTTCAATGAAAATATGAGGGTTTGTACATCTTGTTATTGTGATTCCAAAATGGTATGTCAAACTCTATTTGGACTTGGTATGTAAAAGTTATGAGTGTTGAAGTGAGATAGTGTCTGTTGCCCACAAGTTTGGAAGATCGAAACTTTGAGGGCTTGTAAAACCTTTTCTATAAAGTCTTTGGATACGAGATTTGAGTGAGTAGTGTATAAATTTATTATTTTTCTATGAAGATTTATAAATCTAGATTTGGAGTTTGGATGTGAAAGTTATGGCTTGGAGAGTAAGAGGGTGAAGAGCTGCCACTTGATTTCGAAACTTAGAGGATGCACTGACTTTGACCAAGCATGGAGAACAAGTGATTTGGTTTCTGGAGCTAAGATTTGGAGAGAATATGGGTGATGTTGTTAGCTTTCCAGAAAGCTATCACACATTCCATTTGGAGCTTGTATGAGATCAAAGCGCTCTTTGAGGTGATGAAGGGTCAGTTGCCTTGAAGTTTTGTAGGTAGTAACTTTGATTGTGCATAGCAACTAGCTAAATGAGTTTCTGAAGGTGAAATTTGGTGTACATATGGTGTGTTTTAGTGGCTTTCCGTGAAGCTATTGCATGTCTCATTCAAAATTTGTATGAAATTGTAGTGGTGTTTTAAGTTAGAAGGTTAATTAAAAGTTTAGAAGAAAGTTTGAGTTCGGTTTATACTTAATAAAGGGTTAGAGAAATGGATTTCAAAGGGGATAAGGGTATATAGGAGAAGGGTATGAAGTAGTTAGGGTATATAAGGATAAGGATATAAGGGATTAAGGTTAATTAGAGGGATTAATTTTCTTAATCAAGGTTATTTATTTTAAGTAAGTTTAACTACTCCAATTATAATTAATTAGCTTAACTAAGATTAAGTGGAATAATCAAGATTAATCAAATTAATTAAATACAATTATCTTAACTAACAATTAATTATATTAAATAAAATTAGTTGTTTTAATCAAGATTTAATTAAGGCCTAATCTAGTTTAAGAATTATAATGTTTTGAATTAGTTATATAAAACATATACATCAACATGTTTTATCATATGTATATCAAATTATATTATACAAGTTGAAGATGGGAGGCCTTTCGTATATGATGAATGAAGACTTTTGATTTTATATGGATTTGAACACTAAATCATATATTCCACAATCTCCTTTTCCCTCTCTAAATTAGTTGCAACCAAGAACCCTGCGTTTTCCTAAGGCAAAGACTCTCAACACGACACCGTAGCAACGTCGAAGCTTCTAATTGCCCCTTGCCGTCCAACAACTAGTCTTGTGGATCCTAGTTTTAGAAAAACCATGCGTGGAAAGAGGGTAAACTTATTGTCAAGTAGTGGTTCTTCTAGGACTCCGTCTTCATCAGGTGGAAGAATCGTAGCCACACAAGAAGAATTAGAGGCTATTTTAAGTACATGGGATTTTGTCCACAAGGTTTTTTTCTTCAAGGTTAACTCTTTAACCCAACCAACTGGGGCATTCTGGGAACATACACATCAAAATGTACTAAATCAAGTTCCCTTTGAATTTCCTTGGCACTTGGATTGAAATAAACAAAGCTAGGAGTTGAAAGCTCGTTTTGTATTGAAGCTACGCAAAAGTTACCAAGGACCCTTAGATCCAAAGAGTATTCTATGAGCAATTAGAGCAAACTTCCAGGAGAGAAGAATACGGCTAAAAAGGAAATTTGAGAAATCCAAGAGAAGTAGTGACGTCAGATGGCGAGCTGGTTGTTCCAAAGGTTCATGGTTGATTATTTATAAATCAACCAAAGATGCAACAAAAGAGCGCAAGACAAAGCTTTGTAAAGAGGTTGCAACCCGACGCTTTTAATTGCAGGGGCCAACTCATCACTGTGGTCCAAGACGCATGAAAAGACTACATTACAAATTTGTAAGTATATCTTGAATGCTAAAATTCCCATTTCATATAGTTATTTTTATTTTAATACATTGTCAAATGTGAAATTTGGAGGTGACACATGTTGTGAGTGATGTTGGAGTGGTAGTTAAGTCCAACCATTTGATTCAATGTTACTAGCTTTGAAATAGGTATATTCTTTTCTATGTAAGCAAGACTTGTAAGAAAATGTTGTGGTAGGATTTGGAAATCTTAAATGGTGTTCATGAATGATTGTTTTTTTAGAAGTTGTAGGCTTTTGTCTTTGTAGTGTCATTTTAGTTGCATGCTCTATTCATTTGAAAGAGTTTTCATTCTTGGTTTCTTGTTGTTGTAGGTGGACTTCTTCAATCGCCCACCAACCGATGATGAGTTGGAATATGGCAAAATTAATGGTTGGGTTGACCTCAAAGACAAAGTTGAAAGAAGTTTAAAAGTCCAAGAAGTAGATGAAGGCAAAGAGAGCATCCATGAAGGAAGTCCTCCCATGGAAGCTACAGTTGCAAGTGCATTACCTAAAGAAGAAAAGAGATGCTCCTCCACATCAAATTCTAGTACCTCAGGTACTACAAGTGATTCATCCAACTCCAGCACTAATGAAGGCTCTGGTAGATTGGAGGCTGAAATAGAGAAAGAGTATTTGTATATGCAGCCGTGAAACGGTCTGGTATGGTCTGGTCCCTGCTGTCCATCTTGAGAAGTGCCCATTTTATTGTAATTTAAGCGTTAATATTGTTTGTACTATGTGTGGCCATATGCATGTTCATTTGAAGGCCTATAGAAGGAACTTGTAAATTTCAGTTTATGTTTATGATGGAAAGCATGTATTGCTTTCTTATCCTATAAATTTCATTTTCAAAAGTTCAAAATTGCAGATGGAGACTATGATATTGGAAGTAGGGGAATAGGAAGCTACTTTAGGCACTACGCTTCAACTTCTTGTAATTTCAAAAACATCATATTCAAATGGAATTACCTATAACTATTCATTCTTGTAATTATTGTATTTGTAATTGTTGTGTTTGACAATGAAACAACCATGTAGTGAAAGCCTTTAGGAAACAAGTACTTTTTTATTTCAATTCTGTAGTTTTTTCCCAATGTCCAGTCTCTTATGGAATGTGCAATTACTATACATTATCCTAATTGTAGGTCCATTAACAGATTCTTGCATACATGTGACATACAATGTACATAATTCTTCATTTTCAATTATGCATGTTTAGTATTGCTGGTATATGGATTGTTGGAATTAAGTGAATGAGGTCCTCCATCCGAACCGAAAAACCAACAACTGAGCTTCATTAATCCTAATTTCAAATGTGTAAATCCACTCCATTCAACCCTATGTAAATTGTAATAACTAAAAAGAAGGTGTGACATGCAATATCTTTTGAAGAATAAAATTAGAAGGGACAAGCCAATAGAAATCAGATTTGCAATTCCTAAATAAAAAAATTCTAATATCATGAACAATAACACCAAAAATTACAAAAAATACAAAAAATTGAAAATATTGCAAAAGTGACCACACTTCATCAACAAAGCACTTTCTAAAAGTTTTAAATTAGTTGCAAGGCACTCTATAAACTAAGACCATCATAAATGCTCTGACAAAGAACTACATACTAAATTCAATGAGGTAGGATCCATCCCAAGTTTGTGGGGAACTAACTTAGCCATCCCCAACATTCCAAAATGTCGTTGTTCTATGCAAGTACCAAAATGTTGCTTCATTTGGGTGACATATCAACCCATGCTAAAAGCTAGGTTTCTAAGAGCCTCCAGTCCAACTTCCACTGTGTATTTGGCAACATCTGTGGCAATGCAAAGCCCACCCTATTCTAATAGTGGTCATTCACCTACTTTGGCACTTTTCAGGATGTTCAGCTTGAAATACGAGTCCTAGTTTTTAGAGCTTTGAGAAGATGAACTCGAATATAATGTCACAAGTTTTGACAACCAGAATTACGCCAATTTACTAAAATAATTGACAATTAATGAATCTTGTTGGAACCAATCCTATTGATGTTGCAATTGGATACTCCTCAACAATAACAACAACAACTAACAAAACGAATATTTCATTAAAATGGTGGTATTCTACAAACTTGGCACTTTTCGGTTCAGGATGTGCATTCTGAACTGTACACTTGTCCTAGGTTTCAAGGTTTGAGGGTCTGAAATCTGTACCTCTCTTAGAAAATTCATGGAAAAATACTGAAGAAATGCCACCATTTTAACAAATATCTATTACAACAACAACAAATGTAATAGGGTTTCAAGTTGCACCTAAATATCACAGGGAGATTCTCTGTATATAGATGCTTCAATGCAGGATAGTCTTCAATTCCCAATTGAATTATAGTGTTACCTTGAATAGGAAATATTAATTTGTGCCACTAATTTTCGATCCTTAAGGCCGCCTAAACTTCGTTGATTTCTGTTCTTATAACTTAATCCAAGCTTTAGCAACATTTTCAATTGTAGCAACTTAATTTGGATGTTGCTGATAATCATGATTCCAAAGTTGACATTCAACATTTCTACTAAACATTGTCCAAAATGAATGACGTTTTGGAACATGTTTGCTGAAAAATGATGCACGTTTGCTTAAGCATGTTCCATGCTTGTTGAAAAACAGAGTTCAAGTATGCACCAAGAATTCACAACAATGCATGTAGCTAAAAACGATGCTAGAGAACATTTCTACTTGCTAACGTGAACGCACCAGTAGTTGATCATTTAAGGAATTTGTAGCAGGTGGTGGTGAGCAATATGAAGTGTACCCATGTAGGAAATTTTTTCCATGAAGGAAGATAAGAAATATTGGGATTGTGAATTTTTCAAAAATAAACCCCGAAATTAAATTTATTGTGAATTTTGGGAGGCAAAAAGTACCGTTGGTTTTAATTCTTGCCACCATCTAGAGTCTTGCAATTTTGATTATTTAATAACTACTTTCCCACCTATTACTTATTACTTTTCTTATTCACTATTTTGGAACAAGTGTCATAAATTTATTAATCACAACCTTGAAAGGGACCAAAAAACATTCATTTCAAGCCTTTTTTTAAATTTATTCCGACCTTGCTTAGAGATATTGCATCCTACATGCTAAGTATTGGGCATGGTAGATAACTGGTTCATTTACCTTAAACCCTTCAAATTCTAATAGTGCAAAATCATCTAGGAAAATATTGATACTCTTGTAAGGAAAGCATGCTTGAATAATAATCATGTTAGGCAGAAGAATCAATCAAAGTTTACATACATACAAGTATATAATTTTGTTAAATTGGCGGTATTCTAATACTTTGATACTTTTCAAATCATCTATTTTGTAATATAAATCCAAACCTATTAAAGATCTTAGTCCATTATGTTATTATGTACATATATGTCACAATTTTGTTGCATCATATGGTACTAGAAGCATGTTACTTTAACCCTAAAGTCCCAAATCCCCCCTAAAATATACAATGGATTTGGGATAGTCTTGTGTACCTCAATTCTTCATGAAATTTTTTTAATTTTTTTTAATAAAGGTGAATGCATTAGCTTTTTAGACTTCTAGTCATACAATTTTATTTCAATTGATGCCTAAGAGCAATTGAGCAAAAGTGATGCTACAATAAATTCAAAATTGGAAGATCAAATAACAAAAAATGTTCAAAAATTTGAAATATGAATTTTTAATTTTTTTCTCTCATAGATTATATTTGTATCTATATGTAAAGCTTTGATTCGTTTCATTTGGATTAGTAATGTGAAATTTATAAAGTTTCTTGTTTTGTAGGCAATCTTTTTAACTTTTTGAGAAAATAACTTAATTTAAAACAATTTAAAAAAAGAGTTTTCAAAAGTTAAATATGCATGCTAGAATAATCTCACCAATTGGAATTAGTGTGTTTCAATTCCATCTTAGAGCTATTGATAATTTAGTTTTTCCTTTAGTCTTGTGCAAAGTTCTACTTAACAATTTTTGAAAGAATGGAAATCAAGAATATTTCCTTGGATTTTTTTCCTAGACTTTCAACTCAAATCTTCAATATGGAAATTTTGTAAATAATCAAAAATATTTAAGTTAAGAAGATTCAAAGTCAAATAATTTAGTCATAGAACATGCTCAAAAAGTTGTTTTTTTCACTTCAAGTACAATTATCTTGCAATATATTCAACAAAAAATTTTGAAATTTTTTGCACACATTCTTATACTAGTCTTGTGCAAGATCTCCCTATTAAATATGCGGGAAAAGCAATTTATAGAATTTTTTGTTCTTTTTGCAATAGAAATGGTAGTTTAAAGTACATAGGAATACCAATAACCGTCAATTTAAGCAATTCAACATAGTTGGGGGAAATTTTTCCTAAATAAAATATCTTTTCAATATTGGAAATTGAAATTCATGAATTTTTTAAAAATTATAATTTTTGGATAAGGCATCTAATTTCTACAAATTTTCAAAGTAGAACTCCATAGAGCACCCAAAACCACACTCACTAGAAGAAAATGAGGAGTTTTATAACTACAATGTGCAACTCATTTTGTAACTAGGTAACTCATTTTGCATAGGACGTTTGCAACTAGGTGACAATGTAGAGCCTGTAGTTGCAGTGGACAAATTGCATTAGTTGCAAACTAGTTGTAGGTTTTTTTGTCATCCAACACTATGCAAAGAACTTCATCCTCGTGTGTAACTTGTTTGCAACTTGTAAATTTGTAGATTTTAAAATATTAATCTCAAAGATTTATAGATTTCAAAATTTCATGTCTACTTTCTTTTTAGATTTTAGAATTTTAGAACTACCTTTTTTCTACATTTTAGAATTTCAGATCTATCTTTTTCTAGATTTCAGATTTACTTTCTTCTTAGATTTCAAAAATTCAATTACGTACATTTAAAAATTACTTGAATTTTAATTACTTTTTTATTTCTACCAAATTGTAGATATCTTAGAATTTTATCAAAAAAATTCATTGTATACACTACAAGAAAATGAGTAGTTTTATGACTACAGTTTGCAATTGGTTTTGTAGTTGCATCAGACATTTGCAACTAGGTGATAGTTTGGAGACTACAATTGCATCAGACAAGTCGCATTAATTGCAAAATAGTTGCAGTTTTATCTCATTTGATATTCTATGTGAAAGTTCATTGATGAACTCTTTTGACATGGTTGCTGATGTGGAACTTGCTTAATTGCAACTTGTCTACAATTGGTTTGCAACTTGTGTACAATTGATTTGCAACTAATTTACAACTTGTCTATGATTTGTAGACTTGTAGATTTTGAAGTTTCAATCTCCATGATTTGTAGATATCAAAATTTCAGATCTAGGTTTTCTTTTAAATTATCAAATCCAAATATTGATATTAAATAGATTTCACCAATTCACAAAACTTTACAATTTCTAAAAATTTTTAGACTTTAAAAGCTTGATGATTTCTATAGACTATAGAAATCTACAAATTATAGAAATATTAGAATTTCATAATTAGAATTCATTACATATGATTGCTATAACTTACAATTCTTATATGTCCAACCTAATGGTACTCTTGACAATTGATGTGGGACAATTGTAATTGTTTTCTAGTTTAACTCAAATTGCTTTCTAGTTTCTTTTGAGTTGTAGTCTAGTTCCTTTCTAATTGCATTCTAGTTGCTTTTGAGTTGAATTCTAGTTGAATTTAGACTCTATGCAACTATAGTTTGAATCACTAGACTCTATAGAATAGAAAGTTGTCCACATCAACACTTGCAACAAATATTGAATGTAAAATACTTCACATCAATTCTTCTTATATATCCCTATAATTCTAAACTTCACCTTGCAACTACTTTGCGACTACAATAACGTATAATTTTGTTCATATCAACTTTGGTGCAAATATAAAGGGCTATGATTGCAAGAGAGTTGCATTGCAGTCGGTTGTGGCAGACATATTTTTCTTCTAGTGATATGACTATAACAACTTACGAGTCTTATATGTTCAATCTAATGGTACCCTTTACAATTGATATGAGACAATTAATATAAGACAAATGGGAATGAACTTTGAAAGCAACTAAGAAACAATTATTGTGCAACTAAAAAGAAACTCGTATACAACTAAGAAACATAAGTCATTGTACAATTGCATGATAGTTGCATAGGATACTCGTTGTTTTCTAGTGGTTTTTTGCAACTATAAAATGACTACTTTGCAACTAAACAATGTATGAATGTTGTAAATCAACAACATAAAACAATTACATCAGATTTGGTGCAAATAGAGAGGAAACTAGTTACTTGATAGTTGTATAGGACACTAGTTGCATAGTAGTCGGTTGTGCCGGTCATGTTTTTCTTCTAGTGACTCTACTAAATGTGCCTCGATTTTAGCACCAAAATCTAAAAAACCCAAAGTCCACCAACCACAATATTATTAAGCATGGAGATGATTTGACAATACTTTTGACACGGTTTCAAGGTACTCTTAGAAACACTTTAAGGTAACTTTACTCTCAAAGTATGGGTACACTAATGGTTATGGGTATTACTACCTTAGAGTGGATTTTGATGAAAGAAGGCATTGAGACTTTAGATGTGAACGAACTTGATGTTGTACAATAAGATCCAATAATCATACACTAGTAGAAAAATAATGACAATCATAACAAAAAATTAACCAAAAAGTGTTGATGTCATTTGTATCCTTAATCGCGTTGTCTTAAACAGTATTTAACAAAAAAAAATGTCTAATTTGTTATAGTGATCAAATCAGAATAATAATTATAATAATTCAATTATAAATTTGCTCAATAAATGGACACCACATGGCAGGCCAAAAACTGACCCAATAAAAATTGCCACATAGGCAAAAAACAAACAAACATAGATTGGACAAAAATCTAGACTTTATAATTTAATTAGAAGAATGAAAACAAGTTTTTCATAACTTAGTGATCGATGATAGAGAGGAACAACTTTAATGGTAGATGAGGAAAGAAGATAAGCTCTTTATAAAAATGGAGTGGTAGAAAGTAGCACAAACCATATGTAATATGTGAATTAACACTATGAGTGGTTCACACATCCCATATGGTTTGTTCTACCTTTAACCACCCGATTTCTATAAAGAGCTTGTCTTCATTTTCTTTCAATTATTAAATTGACCTCTTTTCTTTCTCTCATCATGGAATGTAAAGCTTGTCTTTTTTTTTTTAATTAAATTATTTTTTTGACATAGAATTTCATCCATGATTATATAAATATTTTTCAAATAAGGAAAACTTATATGAAACTTTTAGAATTAAAAATTAACTTTTTTGTTCTACCAAACGTTACACTATCTGTATCAACAAAAATTCAATGACTATTTTATTAGCTAGTACCAAATCAACAAAAAATTGTTAAAATGGTCAATATAGTATCTTAGTCAAAAAAAAATTTAAAATTTCTTATTGACTTGGACATTTTTTTTAAGTAGTGATACAAATTGTTAATTATTCCATTTAAAGAATTTAGCATGGTTAACATTCAATTCATACACAATCTCAATCAAATATGCAAAATTCTAATTTCAAAAGTCCAAAACTCCATTTTCAATGAATTTTTTAAATTTAATTTTAATGGTTTTATATGATAATTCATTGAAAAACATTGGTGATGGGTTTTTTGAATCCATTTGTAGAAATATGTAGGAAACATCCATAAGCACATCTTTTATTTAACAAGCATTTCAAAATACGTTTTATAGTTCCCTCTATACAAATTTCAATATTAGGGCAATAATGCTTTAATTTTGAAAAATAGATATTTTTTTAATTGTAATTAGATTTCTTCAAGATAATTATACCATCATGCTCAAATGTACCATATTAGTTATAGCGTGAGGGTCAAATAGCAAAGTCTAGCTAAAATATAAAGATATTTATTTTACAAAGTTTGGTCATAAGTCACCTTACATTGAATTCTTCTTAAAGTATATTTTTGTTATTTAATGGGGTGTTTTTTTAATATGAAAGATGTATGTATGTATGTTCTCTACAAATCTATGCAATTGAATTAAAAAAATTTATTACCAATTTTTTTTAATAAAATATTATATAAATCCATAAAAATTGGCTTTAAAAATTCACCCAAAATGGAGTTTTGCTTTTTAAAAATTAAAACACTATAACAAAACATGGTAAAAAAAAAAATTGCAATCAATTATGAGTGCGGTTTTTTTTAACATGTTTTTTTATAGTGAAATTTGGTATGCTTGATTGGAATTGTGTAAAATTTGACCGCTAATTATGCAAGACAAAAAATTCCAATTCTTTTCTATACTATGCAAAAACTTTTGAATGGTAAAAATATGTAGTTTGTAAGATTATTGTACCCGACTATACAATTATCACTAAATTTACACTAAAATTGAATTCTAAAGCTAGTTGTTGACATTGAAATTTTGCGCTACACATTGTCCAAAGTAAAGTTAGCATCATCTCAAAACATGCTTGTTAAAAATATGTTGCATGTTAATCAATTAGGCATGTTTGTTTTGGAAAATTGCTAGAAAATTTTCATGTTTGCTAGTTGAAAAATGTTGCTCAAGCAAGCTACAAAAGCCATTGATCAAGTTGCTCCAAGCATCTTTCAAAACTTTGCAGGTAGCTCAAAATGTTGCAAACCCTTCAAATTTTAGTAGTGTAGATACATGGTCCCATGATTGATATGGGACTATCTACCTTTTTTGGATGTTTTTGAGATGATAATTCAATGTTAGTTATAAGGTGTTGCTTAAATTGGTGCAATTCTAGGCTCCAAAAATTGTGATATTCATTTGGACAACTTTCTAAAAATTAATACAAATATATATTCACTTGTTAGGTAATATAGCACACCACAAAAAGTGCACAAAAGCTTTTAGTGGTTTTGCAACCACCTTCAATCGTAAATGTAATGAAATATAAGCACCAAGTCTTGAAAAAATAAAATGCTTGATTGAAATTACAACAATCAACAAAATCACAAGGCCAAATGGATATATGTATGAAACTTTATCGAAACCATATGTGATTTTGAAAAGAAAGAAACCAATCAAAGTTAAGACATATTTAATATTTGTAAAATAATATATGAATCACTTTAATTACTATACTAGCCAAATGACTTCAAATCGCAAAAATCACCATCTTTTAATCACAAAGGATCCTATACATCTATATCAATTTGTTTTATAATAGAATTTTTTTGTATTTATCCTAATTTTTAATTTAAAAAAATCTCGAGATGTATTATTGTCCACCTCACATGTCCAAATTGCAAGACTCCTTCAATTTGCATATTCATTGCTTGAAAGCTTTCCAACAATATGACAAACACTCACCTCTTCAACTCCAACAATTATGAAATTCTACAACAAAATTACAAATAAATCAAATTGAATAATAAAACCAAAACTTTCCATAATGTATATATTCATGATCAACTAAAAGTTTTGAAAGTGCTCTTTTAGCATATACATTTATTGAAAGAACATACTTACTTGCAAACTACTTATATTCACGTTGTAGCAATGATTGATTTGTTGGGGTCCTGTGAAAATTGACTGAAAATTGGTTTAAGGAGTTTTGGCTTCCCCCCAGGCAATCAGCTCTTAAAAGGTAGCTTTAAGAGCAATCTTTTAAGAGCTGAAATTTATTTCGAGTAGTTTAGCTTCCCCCAAAGGCAATCAGCATTTAAAAAGTTGCTTTATGAGCAGACTAAGTTACTTTACTTGCAGTTTCAATTCATTCAGAAAGGTTTTCAGTCACTTTGCAGTTTCTTTCTGTTTTCTTTTTGACAAAAATGAAAGTATTTCATCCTGAAAACGTCTCAAAGTCAGGCAAATCCCTTGCGGGCAAGTTAGGGCAGGACTCCAAACTGACACAAGAGATTGTAAACTCCTGGATAATGAGAACATCCTGAAATGCCTTAACGTATAGTACAGTAGCTTTCGTCACTGAAATCTGTCCTGTAACAACAACAAAACTTTCTCCTGACCCGCTTTGCATTGAAAGCCTAGATTGAGAGCATCCTCACCCACCTGAGGATCATTCAAATTGATTATAATAAAAAGAGTCTTTTGTCATGAGATTCTTCCTCGCTTCGAGCCCTTGCCTGAACAATTCTAGCTGCACTACGCACACTGGTCATCTCTCTAGTGTTTGCAGGTTAACTAAAATGTTGGTAATTGTCAGTGTTGCATTTCATTGAGGCCTAATGGCCATAGCCAGACAAAGACTTCCTAAAGTGAGTTTGTATTTGCATTGGGAGCCAACCTCTGAGTCCCAGTCCGTCAAGACTTCATAAAGGTCGACTTGCACTTGCATTGGGAGCTTTACCCATGCACTCTCAATCCAGCTCACAAGACATTTGCCAACAATAGGACCAAACCTGCAATGCAATTGGTTTTAAATTTCTAGTAAGAGGCAATGTTGCCATCATGAATGACATATGAATACAAGGGTTTGCAGTGTTGGAGGTCGCAGTACTACATGACCTACCACTCTAGACACCCTTCCAAGAATTCCACTACAGAGGATTGCGTTCATTGGGCCTCTAAGTCCACTTCTAGCAGTTGAAATCTGACCTAATTTCCAGCTAGACTGGCAATTCCAATGCAAACTACTCTCAGAAGCTGACCCTAATATCCTGACAGAGCTCCCATCTTCTGTCCGAAGCCGTGCTACAGAACACTGGAGAGATGACCTATGACCACGGGGAGATGATGACAAACTGGGAGAAATAAAACTCCCAAATCCTAAACTTATACCCCAATCCTTGAGCAACTTAAAAGATAATTCACGCTTGCAAGACTGCATGGAGTTGACAGAGGAGCCGCAAGCTTGAGGTTTAGTGATATTCTTTCCACCAGAAGGAAAGCTGGATTCCCCGGTTTCATTAGCAGTGTCATCCACATCCTTTGGCTTAATACCTGCCAAAACACGATCTGCCTCCTCATGGACACCAATGGACCGCCAACAATCGGCAACGAGCTCAATACATTCCATGTCGGGAGTGTACCCTGCCTTCCTGATGTACTCTAATATTTCCTCCGCACGGCGAGGCCAGCGTGCTTCCTTGAAACCCCATATGAGAGTACGAAATGTCTGCATGTTGGGGACAACACACCGGGACCGCATTTCCTTGAAAACTCGCATTGCATCGTCCATTTGGGCCAAGCTGCAGTAGCCACTGATCACCGTCGTATACGTGATCACATTGGGAGTCAGTTTGTCATCAAGCATGACCTTCAGAAGAGCTTCACCCTCTTCAGGTCTTCCCTGGCGTGAGTAGCCTTTGGCAAGAATTGAGTAAGCCATGATGTCAGGTCGAAGATCATAATCCTTCATTCTCAGTAGGGCAGCTTTGGCTTCATCAATGAAGCCCGTGTTGCACCAGGCGTTCATGATGAGGCCAAATGTCTGGACGTCCGGATGAACTCCAAAAGTTTTCATCAATTCAAAAACCTGTAGGATATCAGAGCAATGAGAGCAGAGGTAGGACCAACATGAAGAATTGCTAGTGATTCAAGCCGTTAGATGCAGCATGCACTGATTATTGGAACGCATGCATATTATTTACTGACTGTAGAAAGATAACCAAACTAAAAATAATAAAGTATTGAAGCTTGAATGCATCTGTATTGCGACTAACCTTTTCAATTCCCTCGGGTTGCATGGCTTCAGCGTATCCTTTGACCAGATGATTAAATACCGCTACAGTCGGAGTTATGCCTTCCATTTTCATGCGCTCCAGTAACGGTAAAGACTCTTCAATAAGCCCCGCAGCTATGAACCCATTGATGATAATGCCATAAGTTCGCTCATTCGGTCGAAGGTATGCGTTTTGCATCTCCGCGATCACCTTTTCCGCGTCCCGAGGCTTGCGAAGTCTTGCAAAAAGCTGAGCAAATAACCCATGGAGAAAAATTCCGAATTACATCTATTTTGACGTGAGCATTTAGAAATTCCAAGACCATATTGCAATCTCATTCTCACTTTTAGACTGCATTCGCCAAAGCAAAAAGTCAAGAAATCCTACATCCTGATTGATGCAAATATCAAGTTTCTTTTCATATTCCTTTATTTTGTTCAATGTCAACTTTCTCCTAGCCTAAGTAACAAGATTAAGCATGAAGGCGATGGCGCCTACGTGGTATGCTAAAAACATTTGAGGGCATCAGAAGGTATCATAAGTGCAATAATTTACTTTAAGCTTCTTATCTCACCCCTAGTTGCACAGGATTTTGGTTCAAAGAAACGTGTTATCTCAAGATTGTTACCGCAACTACTGCAGTCTGAAGTAAACCCCAGGGGAGAAATCAACAAAATAGACCAACTGATGTTTTGGAAATCCTCTAGTTTTTGAAAAGCAAAGCAAAGTAGACACACATGCTAGCACTAAAACCAGATAAGGAAAAGACCTGTGCCAGAGTGTTGAAGGAGACAACGTCAGGACCAACACCAGCAGCCCGCATCAGCGATATCACATGCCGTGCCTTCTCAGGGTCCCCATGCTGTGCCCACACTTTGATGAGCGAATTGAAAGTCCGGTCATTGGGCTTCGAACTATCGTTTTTCCCCATTTCCAGTAGAAGTTTCATGGCCTCGTCTGGCTGTTCAGCCAGCCCATACCCTTTGATCAATGTGTTATAAGTGCTGGTCGTTAAAGGACACTCTCTTTCCTTCATCTCAAGTATGAGCGCCTCGGCATCTTTCATCTTTCCAGCCTCGCAGTAGCCGTTGAGTAAAGTATTGAAGAAGATCGCATCTGGAACCACATTGTCCTCCTCCATTTGCTGAAGCAAGAATGGCCCGTCCCCTATTCTCCCACTCACAATGAGACTGCTTAACAGCAAAGTGTAGGATTCTTTTGCAGGACGGTGCCCATCTCTCCTTAAACCCTGCAGAGTCGACTGAACTTGCCGATGGTCGCCTCTGCTCATTCACAAGAAAAATAAAATACTAAATTTTCCAACAAGGGACAGGAGTAGTATAGAGGACCCACCGTGCAGACCTGGCATACTATTGGTTATGGAAGAAGATTAAGTCCTATCCAAAGTATAGAAGATATTAGTGCTATTATAAAACCAAAAATCATTGTGATCAATCCGTAGGGACCCTCTTCTTGTATAAAATGTTTTAGACCCTAAGCAGGACAGCCTGCACAAAACATTCTAGCCTATCACATATCACTCAATAGTTATATGAGGATCTTCAAAGAGCACCCCGAAGCCAGGATCAGGGGTGTTCTAAGCATCGGGCCTGGAGGAAGACAGCCTATAGTATGATAGGTTTCCTCCTCCGGGTTCCCTTTGTAGTACAAAATAATCCAAAAATGCCAATGTTGCAATCAATCATTGTAACCTAAACGAACACTAGCTCTCCTACAGAACATCTATATGTGTGGACGTACAAATGTTGAAGTATAGTTTTGGAAGGGTTTTGCCTCATTCTCTAGATTGATTCGTGCCTAAAATGATGAAGCTTCCTATTATGTAGATAACTCATGGGATACAACAGAGATTACTGTAGTTCCTAATAGACTATTCTCCTAGAATTTTCGTTAGAGGCGAACCGATTTGCAGCACAGAAAACTGATCAAATTTATGATGAACCTTACCTGGTGCGAAAAGTCTTCATCAGGCGTGTCCGCATGACAACAACTTGACATTGTTGCGTGTTTTTGACATCAGAACAGCGAGCACACTTGCGCACATTCTCGACACACTTGGAGGTAGGATGAGCCTTGCTCCCACACTTAGTACATCGAGTCTGGTATAAGCAAAAACCATCGTCAGTGTGCACGTAAGTATGCTGCCAATGCAAGATTTTGAAATATAGTTGAAGGAGTAGGACAAAAATCCATAATGCTAGCTCTTCTAATTCACACTTACAACCCACTATAAATTCTGAATTAGATTATGCAACTAATGAGATTCACAGCTTACACTCAACATGTAGTGCAGTAGTGCTGAATTTTGGAGCCTTAAAAGTTTGATTGTTATAAGTTTTAGCATACTCAGAATCACAGTGGATAATTTGAGAATATGACAAACAGACCATGCTCTTCAAGATCCTGTGGTGGAATTCTGCACACTAGGTATGAAAGATAAATTGTAAATGAATCAAAACCAAACTTTAGAAGAACCAACATTGGTTGTAAGTTATAAATGTCATTTCGATTCGCAGCATTTCCAACAATGACAATCAAGGTCAAGATTAGCAGTAGCTATTACAGAATTAATACCTGCCTAGCCACCTAACCGCTGGTAGACCTTGAGCTCTTTAATCTGACTGCCCAGGACTTCAAAAACAATTATGATATAATTTGAATGTGTGAAAAATGTGCGCCTAGTGAACTACAGTCAATGCTAGTGTGTCAAGTGTGCACAATGTTTCAGAATGTTGTTTTAGAGAAGGTTCTACTAAAGAGGTATGAGTGTAGTAACTTGCGAATTATATTTGATGACCATGTCCTTGCTTGCCATCATCATCTACTCCACTTGCAGCAAAATTCTGTGACCTACAGCTATTGAAATACCCTAAACCCAAAACATTTCGTCAAGGCATTTCAATTCAAAAGCCCCTCGGCCACATAAGTGTGTCACGTGTGCACAATATTTGAGAATGTTGTTTTAGTGAAGGTCAAGTTAAAGAGGTTTGAGTGTCGTAACTTGCGAATTATTTTCGGTTACCATGTCCTTGCTTGCCATTACCTAGTCCACTTGTAGCAAAATTCTGTGACCTATACCTATTGAAATCCACAGAACCCAAACCATTTCGTCAAAGCATTTCAATTCCCAAGCCCCTCGGCCATGTAATACGGCCACAAGAAATGCTGCGAGGAAGAGTAAACCTTCTGATCGGGTTTCTTCGGAGGCTGCAGGCGAACCTTGTTCACAGGAGGCCGAGGCCCAGCGAACACGAGCGGAGGTTTCTTCGCCCCACTCAATGCCACCCCAGGTTTCTTCGCCCCCACCTCATTCCGGCCACTGTCGCCATCGCCACCGCGAGAGGATGCAGAAGAAGAATTGTCCGGCACAACCGGCAACGACGGTTGTGCACACATCTCCCTAAACCCCCTTCACCACATCCCCAAGTCCACCACTACGAATTGCCCATCAAACGCCACAAGCGTCAATTTCTGCAAAAGTAAAAATGCTCCGGCAATGCGCAACCAGATTCACCTCTCGAATCTCCGATGCGTGCATATGAAGCTCTCGAATAGTGCTTCCCATACACAACCCAGAATATCCAACCCATTGAAAATCTGGCCTCGCATAAGAATCTGGAATCCTAATTTCCTCCTACCATGTCGAATGGTTCACCACACGAGCAATCTTCGCAGTTGTGAACCACTCACAGCAACAGAACAAAAAGACCCAAAAAGAAGTACGAGATTGACGGATGGACCGTGGCTGCCACCATCATCCACCGATGCTCTACGAGAGTGTACAGCAAAATTGAAGGCCAGGATTGGCTTCTGGATAGGGAGTTTCCGCCCATGGTGGGGGCTGGGCCGTGGACGGATAGTTTCTGTTCGTCTCGGAATGTCCTGTCCCTGAAACGCCTGGGCCTATGGCCACTGGTTTCACACGGCATTGTCCTCACTTAGTTTGTTGCCACTTTGTTGTAGATGTGTATGAAAATTTTTATTTTTATTTTTTAGAGATGAAGCTACATGTTTTCTATACTTCATGAAAATTTTAAATTTTTTTGAGAATTTTTCTTTATATGAAAATTTTTGAAGAAAAAGTGAAGAAAAAATTATATCAAATAAAAAATTATCTCAAAAAATCTGAAAATTTCACCATGAGTGTACATTACAGTGAAAAACATCATGGTGTAAATTTAGTTTCCCTGTCATTATATAATTCTCATTTAATTCTCATTAAAAATACAATTGAAGTTCAAATTACAATAAAATATTCAATTCTACGAATTTTTCCAAAATTCGAATTGGAGTAGAAACTAGAGTAGAAGACCTTCATTTCATTAGTTGGACTCAAACTCAAAAAAAAGTCATTTTCAACGAGAAATTTCAGATTTACTCAATTTTCTAAAATACACTGAAATGGCAAATTTTGCCATCCGTTTTTTTTTTCATTACTTCTCAATTATATGGAAATAAACATCAAATAGACCAAAAACTCTATTGGACACTCTTTGTAACTCAACATACAAGGTCATTAAAAAATGAATGGATGAAAAATCTATTGTTGAGGTCTTCTTATGACCACCTGAAATCATCCAGAAGCCACGAAATGGCTCCTTGGACGTTCCAGGGTTAACTCGTAAAGTTCTTTCATATTTAAAAGCCCCCAAACTACTTCAAAATATTAGTCTCAAAAGCAAGGCTACAATCTTCATTTATATTTATTCATTAACAAAGTCAACTAAAGGATATTTTAGCTAACTTGTTACAATACACCTTCTTCAAATTTCAAAATAAGAAACCTTACCAATTGCAAGATTACAATACTTAAATTTCAAAAAAAAAATATTTTCAACTCTTTCTAAATGGTTATGTTTCATCTTTCAAACTTTTAATACAAAAATGTGCAGATCTTGCAACTTGCAACTCTCCATAATATGTCAAAGAAATAAGTTGGGAATATATACATAAATTTTCAACAAAAAATATATCTTATTCATGTTTGAAAAAACTAGTAATTAGAAAAGATAGATAATGATTTCTAATACTGAATTGTTAAGAACTTAGTTATAAAATTGAAAAGTTCCAATCCCAATGGTTATAATTTTGTAATAAATAATCTAGATCCTAAGATTTGATTTGATTTTCAAAGTTTTTTTCAGAATATAGATTTCATAATTACCCACAAACAAAAACTCCTCAGAACTACCCATTGAAAAGAGGCTGTTACACTTCCCCCCGAAAAATCAAGAGCCATTTGATTCGTTTCAAAAAAAATTCCACCCCTACCCCTTCCAAGAAAAATCAATAGCCATCACATGCACCTACGAAATACAATATGAATATGAATACAAATACGATACAACCATATATGGATATGGATGACAAGATATGGATACAACATTATGAGATTATCCCATACTGATTGTTTGCAATCCCACCCTCCCAAAATTATGAGAGGGGGTGGGGTTAAAATTAAAAAATTTATTAACACTATGCACATAAAATGGCTATAATAGCCAGCTCTACATTTGGATCATTAATCAAAATGGACTGATTCAAATCTTTACACATATATATAAATCTAAGAAACCAAGTTCAAATTTTTATTTCTTTTAAAACATTATGAAAATTATTGTGCCTTAAAGCTACTCCTTGACCAGCACATGTTTTGTGAAACTTCAAAGAAGAGAAATAAAATTTTCATTCATAAATGGATGATTGAAAACACTATGTTGCCAAAAAAATGTTACTTGGTCCTTTAGGAATTAAGTTCATTCTCAAGTCACATTTTTTTCATTTTTAAATGAATTCGATCTACAATTGTGGCAATACCATGGATTCTTTGCGGTTAACCTTTAACTCCTAAATGAACCAAGTACTTGATCAAGTAGCATTTTTTGGCAACATAGTAATTTTGGTCATCTATTTTTGAACAAAATTCTCATTTTGTCCTTTAAAATTTTCACATAATATGAAATTGTGGAGTAGCTCAAGGCACAACAATTTTCATAACTTTGACTACAAGGTTAATATCTAAAGTTCCATGACTATGCTTTCATTGAAAACACCCCAAAACTGCAATTTTTAGTACAAGTATCAATTTTTTGAAAAAAAAATTTATTAACATATATGTAACCATAGTATCTTGTAGTATGCTGATTTGAAAACATGTGGTGAAAATTTTAGACATTTCCGCTATGTGGATTGTAAGATACTAGCTTTCAAATTCACTAAAATCATTTTTTCTGCCTTCCAAATAGTAGGGCAGCTGCACTTCTCAAATTCACTTTTCAATGAAAAAAGATTCAAAATGGTGGTGATTCTTTGGATTCTTTTTTCTAGATAAGTTGATCACATGCTTTAAGAATTTCAAATCATTTGGAATTATACAACATATAGGAAAAAAATAGTAAGTAGATTGTAGTAGAAAATGATTCAAAATATAAAATTGTTAAGAATTTAATTATGGAATAAAAAATGCAAATTCCAATATAGCAATGTTGTAATAAATAATCTACATCCTATGATATTATTTATTTCCAGAAATATTGAAAATTCAGTAAGTTAAAGGACTTTAAGGTTTATTTTAGAGTAGAGAATCCATAATTGCCCGCAAACAAAAAATCCTCATAACTTTTGATTCATTAATCAAAATGGAATTATTTAAAGCTTTCCACACATATATAACTTTAGAAAACCAATTTCAAATTTTTGTTTCTTAAAAAAATGATTTTTTTTATCTACCCAAAGTGCCCATTTACAAAAAAAATAACATATTAGGTCATAACTTTTGACTCCTATTTCCAAATGTTAAATTTAGTGCATATGAAAGATATACTTTGTCCATACCTTCTATGAAAATTTTAGTTTAAAATATACAAATCTTCATTTAGAGCAACCTATCCAAAATTTCTATATAGCCAAAAAATATATGTTGGTCCTTCACCATTTAAAAAGTTATTGTGTGATATACATAGTTTCTTTTAGGCCCTAAGCAACTCAAGAAAAAATCCTCTTCAAAAAAATAAAAATTCGGAATTGGATTTTAAAATTTATATATGAAAAGATTTGAATCATTCATTCCATTTTGATTAATGAGATGAAAGTTATGAGGAGTTTTTGTTTACAAGTACTTATAGAATCTATATTCTAGAATAAACTTTGAAATCTTCTAATTTTCCTCTATTTTCAATATTTTCAATCATTGTGTTTTACAAACAACATAGTGTTTTAATCATATTCAAAAATTTTAATATTTTTAGTATTTTCAATATCCTCAATTTTCAATATTTTTGGAAATAAAATAAATCTATATGATATACATTGTTTATTACAACATTACAACCATTGGATTGGAATTGGAATTTTTCAATTCCATAACTAAATTCTTAACAATTTAGTATTTTAAATCATCATCTATTTTTTACTACTAATTTTTTTCAAGCATGAATATGAAATTTTTTGCTTGAAATTTTTTATATATTCTTCAAATTTATTTCTTCAACATATTATGGAGACTAATTTAATTTCTAGGATCTACACTTTTTGAAAGATGAATACTTAGAAACATCAAAAGCAAGGGTAGAATGACCATATTCATTCTACCTATGTCCAAAGTTTATAGAATGAATGACATACATTAAAAATATGCAATACCTCACACATAAGGAATGTTGCTATTTGCACTTGTGTGTTATATACACAACATTTTTATAAATCCTATATTTACAAACATCAAGAATATATGATTCACAAAAATCA
Source organism: Pseudoscleropodium purum (assembly GCA_963969395.1). Lineage (NCBI taxonomy): Eukaryota > Viridiplantae > Streptophyta > Bryopsida > Hypnales > Brachytheciaceae > Pseudoscleropodium > Pseudoscleropodium purum. The sequence goes on from OZ017802.1 coordinate 9,559,657, forward strand.
TACAAGAAAATATTCTTAGTAACATCTTGAATGATTTGCAGAGTTCAAAAATTATTTTATAATAACATTTTATTAAAAAAAATTGAAAGTATGTCAAGTCAATAAACATATCATTTGTAGTTTAAATAGTGACTTCCATGGGTAGTTGAGTTGTGTGTATTAAATTTTCTAATTTCTTACAATAATTACATGAGAAATCCATTGCTCTATGCACTACAAGTGACATCCATTGAAGATTGGAAAATTTGAGGCTTTACTTTTGGCTTCGAAGACCAAAGTGGCACAAATTTGACCCCCATACAATGATATGAATTTAAGATTGTGGAAAAAGTGTTCTTTGGAGTAGGTTGCCTTCTTGCAAAGAATAATGAAACAACAAACTCAAACAAAGCATGATTGAAGTAAAATATTACAAATGAATGGTCATGGAGTTGAGTTGATCACATGTATAATGGATAACGCAACAATAACAATATCCATCAGAGGTAATCATCATTGAAGGTTAAATTTTGCTTTTCCAACAAAATTCTACATCATGTGCAATAGTTTCTTCACAATTCTAAACAAAGCATTCAAAAGGTAATATTTGCAAAAGTCATAATAAGATTTTTTTTTTCAAATTCTATATCAAAGTGGGCATCTTAATAAATTTATTTTTAAAAATTCACTTTTTTTTCTATTTTATTGGTGAATTGATATATGTTCAAAAATCTTTTCATTTTATTTTATTTAACCTTATAATCCTAAAGTCCCAAGTCTTTGAGAGACAATTGAAGGTTTGGTTCAATTCCTATGATCTTAATTTTTGGCTTGATTTTTTGAATTTTTAAAAAAATAAAAAAATAATTTAGCTTTCTAGGAATGTGATTTAAAAAAATTCAAATTGATGCTTGAGAGTAAAAGTGATATCATATAAAGCTCAAAATAGTCTAATTCTAGTAGCAAAAAGAAATCACAAAAATTTGAAATTTTTTTTTGAGATTATATTTTTGTATATATATGACACAATTGATTGATTACATTATTATCATAATTGCTTGATTTTGGAAGTATGGTGGTAGCCTTGACACCAATCCTTTGTAGTGTGGTCCTTGTAGTAAATATTTGAAGCAATTTCTAAAGAGTCTCAAATTGCTACCATACTAAGCTTTGACATAGACAAGGGTAATTGGTTTCAAAAAATAATAGATACTTTCATGTGCGGTTAGTTAATGATTATCCAACCCTAATAAAAAAAACTCTTACTCTTACCATTGACAATAATATAATACTATACAAAACAAAAATTAAATATAAATAAATGAATTTATATTTTAAATAAGTCTTCAATTTTCAAAGGTCAAAATTATATTTTCATTACATATATTTTTATATCTTTATTAAAATATCACAATTGTAGATGATGTGGATGAAGAAACATATAAATTATAAGAAGTAATACTTTTTGTTGCATCCATTTGGCTTCATCTCATGCTTTAGAATCATAATTCTATTGCCATGTTGTGACTTTATTCCATTGTTTTTGTTGTTTGACCTCGTGACTCCATAGTCAAGTCATGTCTAAGTGACTCTTCACACCTAGTGCACCTTAGGTTCGTCAATATAACAATATACATGCCTTGACTTTTGTCACAACGTTTGATGGATGAAAAAATTCATGATGAAATGTGCACTAGTGGCCAAGAGATAAATGTCTCTCAATGGTGGATTTGTATACTATAGTTAAACAACTCCACTTGAATGACAAGTACACTAGATAGTGCATTAGAGTTAGACAACTTTCAAATAAAGACAAGTATGTTGGAACTTGGAGTTGGATAAATCCAAATAGTTGATCAAGATTTGGATAAGGTAAAATAGCCTATGACGGTCAAAATTAGGACTATAGTCTCATGTTGCTGAAACCTTCAATTTTTTTCCACATAAAAGAAGTGTGAGAAACAACAAGAGCAATTGAAATCATATCATTTTGACAAAGTATGAATTTGCTATCAATTTTTGAAGAGTTCAATGCATTATGGCTCAAAAGAGTCTATAGACTATGTCAAAATCAACAAAATCTGAATCCGTAATGCTCATCTTACTCACCTAGAGCAATCATAATATTTTTTAACGTAGAAGGTCTAAAAAGTCAAATCTTACAAAGAATTTACACTAAAAAGTTGGAAGTTCCTAAAAAGGTTACTAATCACTCCATTATTGTCATGTGAGACAGTGATGGTGGCCCAAATCTTAAAACTAAAAAAAAAAATCATCACAAGGTCATTCCCTAGGTGTCCATCTTGAATCATTTGCCTATCATGGATTATTTATCTTAAGTATGAGTGTATGACTAGGAGTTTTATTTTAGTGGATGGTTTTGGATAGAACCAAGAATAGAAAGCAACATGTAGAAAGAAGTCCTACTCTATTTTAAAGACTTACAGTCTTTATTAATAGTCTCTCGGATATGAGACATAGCTTGGAGGTGAAGAAAATTCTTTTTGGAGATGGATCTCTTTCTATGGTTAAGTGGTTGAGCTCCTATAAGAGCATTTTTTGTTAATAAGTAAAATTCCCCCCACAATTATAGATGGATTATAGGAAGTCTATACCAATGTATCACCAAATGGCTATTGGTATTGTATTCCAATTTTTGTACAATTAATTTCCTATTTATTTATTTATTCCAATTAGCTTTCCAATATTACATGCATTTGCCTCCAAAAAGAATTCTCTTCACTATTATTACATGCAATTGGTTTATTCCAATTGCTAGAAACAATCTTCCTAATTCCATCTAACTCCTCTATTCCAACATTTCTTCTCCAAAAAATTGTTAATTGAATGCTTTAGCTAGATTTCCTATTTGTTCAATTGCTTTAGCATATCACTCAAAAGCTAAATGCCTAGAGTAATACAATCTAGGTATCTAAAGTAATGCATTCCATTAAATAGATGTAGAATTTTGTAACATTGAAACTGTTAATGGATAAGTGTTGCTATAGCATGAACATTAACCCTTTAACATCTTGGAATGGTATGTATTCTTAGAAAATGAATAAAATTTCAAATTTCAAAATTTTTTTTTTTCATATAGAATTATAAAAATAATATTATATTTGACTAGTAGGATGTTGTGGTTGCATTCTTGAAGAATTTTTTTAAAACAAATTCCTAAATATTGAATGTTTTATGCTAAAATTATGAGGCAACTTTGACTACTTGGTAAATGGATTGATTTTCAATGCTTTTTGTCTTCATAGGTAATTTTCAATATTTGAATTATTCCAAAATTGCTTAAAAAAATTTGAGGTGATTGTCATTGTTATTCTAATGTAGCATCAAATGACTTTTGATGCACATTTTAGAAGAGTCATCATCTCTAAAATGTAAGTGAAGTCTTTTGATGCCAAACCAATACAATATTGGTTTCTACCCATCAAAACAATCTTTTCATGATCCAAAAAACTATACTAATTAAACAATAAATCTCAAATAATTTAGCAAGTAGAGACATTATGTATAGAAAATGTATATGTTACAAGCTTCCGACAATAGATTCTTATTAAGAACTCAAAAATATACTCATTCCTTCCCAAAATGATCTCATTGGAACAATACATTTTGTATTAAGGCAAAAATAACATTTTTTAAACCTAGTTTAAGCCGAAAGTAGAGTTTAGTGCACTTCTATTGTTTTAGAAACTTTGAGTTCTGGAATCCTTTTCAAAGTGTAGTTTTAGAGTATTAAAAAACGGAATTTGGGAGGCATTTTCAAAGAGTACCAACAGGCATTGAGTTTGAGGTTATCATTTTGTAGGCAATTAGTATGGGCTTGAGACCATTTGTGGTTCTTTATTCCACTTCCCATAGCTTTACCTCCTTCAATCAAGCACCACTCAAAGAAATGCAAAAAATAAGAATGAACAATGTTGATGATCCCTTCAATTATTTCATTTGTCTTTCAATTTATGATTGCATGGATGGAGGGGGGAACTACACCAATTTGCAACATCACAAAGTGCAACGAAAAGATCATTTGGGGACAAAAAATTAAGGCCAACAGGAAGATCATTTTGGAACAAAGGGTGTACTTATTAACAAGAATGCTTTTACAAGGATTTCAAACCACCTGACCATAAAGAGAGATTAATCTCCAAAGAGCATTCTCCTCATTTCCAAGCTCTGTCTTATATAATAGAGATTACCAATAAAATACTATTATTCCTTAATCCCTAATTTCCTAAATGACTATAGGAGGAGACTGTATAAACATGTGGGCATTTTCAATCATCTCTAGAAATGGTGCAAAAATAGTGTAGATGGTTCTCAAAGAGGAAGAGATTTTTAGAGGTGATTAAAATTGATTGCAAGTGCATGGTTTTAAGACCATTAGTAGTCAATAGGGGTTTCAAGTATGTGCATTTTTTACTCATGAAAGCATTATTACAAATGATGGTAGTAAATTAAATTAAGTATGGGGAAGGTGTCAAGGTGGTGACTTGTCACACTTTTTGACTTCAATACAAGAGACATCTTCCATACTATTTTTGCCATTCTTTTTGTGCTTTCTAAAACTCTCATGAACATACTAAGCTTTCTATCAATCAATTTATGGACTGCATTCTAAGGCACAATCTATTTCATAATTGATGCAATCTATTCACAATAATAGTACCTTATTAGATGTGCCCTTTCGAAAAATTGCAATTTATTCTATACCACTCAAAAAATTACCAAAAAAGGCTTTCAATTGTTCTCCACATATCTACGAACCCCCCAAAATTGGATAGATTTGGACCCACTGATCAATCATCAAATGTATTTTGTTCCTTAGATGAGCGATTCCTAAGATTTCTACTTTATATATAAGAGATTCAAAGTTTCAAACTCACTTAGGTATGAGCAATTAAATTCCTTTGACTATTTTAAAAGATTTTACAAACAATATTAAAGATTAACTATTAGAAGCTTTTATTTTTCACTGAAAAAGGTAAATATTTGATTTTTGAGAGGTTTGCTAAATTCACTTGGTTTGAGATCTAAAAACTTGTACTTGTCTATTTGCTTTGAAAATGGTCCCAATAGAAAGAGTAAAGTATTTTCATGATTTTCACCATTAAAAATTTAAATATGCAAGTGTTAATTTGGAGTTATTTGTAATTTCTACTTATAAAAAAATTGCATTTTAGCAATTACTAGGTGAATTTTGTAATGATTTTGATAGCTCTTCATTTGATTTTAAATTTTTTGGAAGTACATTTTAGTATGCTAATACAATTCTTATTTTTTTCGTATCACTTCCAATTTTCCAAAGCTCTTATATGCAAATTTCTCAAACATTGTGGGGAGGGGCAACATACTAAAAATATGATACTTTCAAATCTTTTGTTATAATTTTACAATTCTTGTGCAATTTCTTACTCAAAATTGGTATACATACTAATAAAGAAGCTCTTTAAACATCTATATGTTAAATATTGAAAAAATAATAATTTGCTCCATTGAAGATAACTATAAGCCCATATTCTTTTTTCATAAGAAAACACATTTCAAAAGACTTTGGACACTTAGGGGTTAAGATAGACTAAGACTTTCTTTCTACCTTTAGCTTTTTGTTCTTGGTTCTAAGTAGAAACATTCACTAAAGTAAAAGTCTTAGTCATATCTTATCTAAATTTTGATTTTTGACTTGGAATTATCTAATTCTAAGTTCCAACATACTTGTCTTTATTTAAGAGCTATTTTAATTCCAATTCACTTATCATTCACGTGGAATTGTGAAATTCTTGTGGATAAATCCATAATTTGGAAATATTAATCTATCTTCAAGCACTCCAATGCACGTGTCATCCAAGTGGAGTTGTCTAACTCCAATGCACAAATCCACCATTTAGAGATATCTATCTCCAAGCAATCTTTGCTTATTTACTAATGCACATTTCATCATAAATAAGATCATCTATCAAAGTTCATAACACAGTCATCATGAATTTTGTCGTCTATAAATGCATCATCCATCAAAGGTTGTAACAAAGGTCATGACAATAAATGTAAGAATTAAGGTTGTACTAGATCTAGATCAACTCTTATGTAGTATTGCAAATCATAAAGCACAAATTTATGATTCCATCTATATAAATTATATTATTTAAGTAATTATGAACACATGACCCACCATGTATGCAAAGCTAACTATGCAAATTTTAGAATAACTTTATCTCAACAAAATGGCATTAGATGGGTAACCTTTAGCAAGTTTGCTCATTGTTCAAAATTTCTATACAATCTTTTTATACAATTAATAAGGTAATATAAGTTGCAGAAGTGAAATGTCGGTCTAAAGTAATTTTTCTACTTGCCAATTGAAACTCATTGGTATACATTTTCTTGCAATTTAATAAAGTGTGACTATGACTATGAGAGTCAAAAATGAGTTTTAAATAGAAAAATGCGTAACAGTGTAGGAATTTTGGGAAAATAAATGTTGTTTGGTGAAGGTAAAACTCAATATGAAAGCCCTTTCCCAAAAATTCCCAATGATGAAGACATTTCTTGGCCTAAACCATATGTAGGAAAATGAATGAATGAATATAATTTGTTAATAGATGAAAAAGTCATAATCCCCAATTATGAGAGCAACTTCAATTGTATGAAGCTAATTATATTATAAAATTCATCCTAGTAGTGAATTAAAAAAGATTATAGTGTTTTATAAACTAGGATGTAAAGTTTATAAACCACAATGAAAATTTAGAGCACCTGCCTATTTTTTGCTACCTATATTTTGGCCTTGAATGACTACATTCATTCATCAAAAACCACCACAAGCTCCTACAAACAACCAAATGTGAGTGGGATTTGAAGCATGTCAAACTTTAAGGGTGCCCATTTTAGAGGAGTCTACATATGGCAAGGATACAAACCCTACGATTTCAATTTTAAGAATTCATTAAATGATTGTATAGCCATGTAGGTGTCAAGGAAATTACAAACAATTTGGTTTGGTTTTCCTCAATGAGGCTGACATTCACATAACTAAAAATCATCATTCAAACCACCCATTTAGTAGGAGCACAGTAGAATAAGTGGCAATTTTAGATGCTTCTACTTTACCATGAAATGCATGAAAAGCCATAAAGTGTTGATGAAAGGACAAACCAAGCTCATTCTTTTTAGAAAATGAATGATTTTTTATACTGTATTGTACATTTTTGGTAAAAAATTTGGATTTCCTGAACTTATTTTTATTTGATATAATTTTCTTCAAAATTTCATGATAATTTCAAATTTTCACAAAAAATATGAAATTCGACCACTTGTAGACCAAGACATTTGTGTTCCTATTTGAAAAGTGAAAGTAAGAGATTCCAAGCATTTTCAATAGAAAAGTGGAGTTACCACAAAGTGGAGAATCTTAAAGTTTGACCACATGGTCATAGCCTTGTAGGATTGAGAATTAATCCTAAAAAGACCTTTCCAACTCCTTCGGCATACATGTATTGGGAATATTAAAATTGTCAATGTAGTGGTCAATGGCTTTGATTTTGATTGGACAATCTTGTTGTAATCATACTTGCATAATGATTAACCCTTAAAGGACCGGATTGCGTTTTTTTGGCTATATAGAATTTTTAGGCATGTCATTGTGACCAAAAATTTCTATATTTTAGGCTGAAATTTTGTTAGAAGGTGTGGAAGAGGAATATCTTTCATATGCAACAAATTTCATGACATTTGGAAATAGGAGTCAAAAGTTATGGCCCAATATGTTGTTTGTTTCTCAACTTAGGCAATCCGGGCAGATCTGAAAAATTCACTTTTTTCAAAAATAAAAATTTGAAATTGATTTTCTATATTTATATATGTGTGGAAAGCTTTGAATCATTTCATTTCAATTAATGAGTCAAAAATTATGAGGAATTTTAGTTTGTGGGTAGTTATAGATTTTGTACTTTAAAATAAACTTTGAAGTTTTTATTTCACTCAACTTTCAATATTTTTTGAAAAAATAAAATCATGGGATGTACATTGTTTATAATATTACAACCATTGGGACTAACATTTTTCAATTCCATAATTAAATTCTTAACAATTTAGTATTTTGAATCATTCTCAATCTATTTCTACTTACTATTTTTTTCCTATACATTGTACAATTTCAAATGACTTGAAAATTTTCAAGCATGTAAACAACTTGTTTAGAAAAACAAATCCAAAGAAGCACCACCATTTTGAACATTTTTTCATAAAAAAGTAAGCTTATAAAGTGCAGCTGCCCAGTTTTTTATAGGGTTAAAAAAAGGATTTTTGTCAATTCAAATGTTAAAATCTTGCAATCAATAGTGTGAAAAGTTCTGAAATTTTTTCTACATCTTTTCAAATCAGTGTTCTATAAGATCCTACGATTATATGTGTCAAAAAAAGTTTTTTTTCAAAAATTTAATACTTGTACTAAAAATGGTAGTTTTTGAGCGGTTTCAGGGAAAATAGAGTCATGGAACTTCAAGGATTAATTACATATGGTACATTGGTTCTACATAATTCAAATTTTTGATTTGCGCAAGGCAGATTGATTGATATAGAGGTTGAATCCTATGATGCTTAGAGACCCTACCCCTATAGAAAAAATAGCATTGAATAGTACATAAACAACAATTTACCTTATTTCTTTGCCAACTAGGCCAACTGCTCTCATTTATTTAATTGTTTACATACTCAAATACTCATTCCCTTGTCCAAAAATTTCATGCATGATTCATCAAGCTGCCCTCCTAGGAATGAAATTATTGTTTAATCCATTAAGGTCTAGTCACCTACTTTTGGGGCGAAATTGAACTTTTTCAATGGAAACTAGAGTTTGATAATGAACTTGGAATCAGATAAAAGGAGATGGGTACAGGGAATTTAAAAATGAATGTATTAGGACAAAAATTGGGAAATTCTGTACTAGCATGTGGTTTAGGGTTTGAAAAAGCAAACAACATACAGACATATGAAAATACACAAAAGATGCATTATAGTGTCTAAATTGGGATGGTCAAATGCCACAAAATTTATTGCAGAGCTCAAAGAATTCATACAGATTTCAATCAATATCGACATATCTCCCAATTCATCACGGTTTGGTATTTTTTGTAATGTTTATCCTAAAACTAGAAAAAGTTTGCCTGCCTCTAGAATCAACCATGTTTCTTAATGGGTTAAAGTAGGAGGTCCATAAATGGCCCATCTAAAGGCTGGAATTGAATTTTGGGGAGGCCAAACATCTTGAAAGAAAATTCAGTAAATTTTCCTTGAAAAATAAGTGGAATTGACATCTAATTCAAATTTTTTTCATATTTTTTGAACCTTCGTGTAACAAGTTACAAATTTTTGAAGTTCAAAAAAAGTGGTCATTTGTGGTCATCAAAAGTGACCACCTCCTAAAATGTACATAGTTGGTACATTGAAGAAAGCAAAATGTACCTTTGAGTCATGATCACTTTTGATGCCTTATGTCGGAGTTTGAGCCTCTTGTTCACTACAAGATTGTACGGTTAAGGTCTTTATAACTTAATGACATTTATATCTATATCACTTTAAAAGCACTAATTTTTTGGAATCCAAAATGGTCTTAGGTGGTGAGGGGTTAATGGGTTATGGTAGGAGGTCCTGAAATGGAGCATTTAAGAAGAAAATCAAGTCTGTAGAGCAAAGGATCTAACCGATGATTTTTATTTATTTTTGATAGATAGACAAGTAGAATAGAAATGAATAGCAACTGAAATTATAATTTTCCGACTTAAAATAAATTAGTTATGATTTTTCAAAGTGAATAGTGCATAGTAGGCTATTTCTAGTCATAGACCTCAGCAAGGATGAATTGACATGAAGCTCTGAAAAGAGAAGAATAGTCCCAAAACAGACTAGTACAACTTCAAAATGCATGCACAGAGTTTCTTAAATGGAGCAAGGTAAGTGTTTGCCTCCTACCTTAGTTATTGCAGCTGCAATCTATTTTTATTTCAGATTTTAATTGCACATTAGAAGTGTACATTCCTAATTCTTGAAGTGTACATAACAGTCCTTTAAAATCACTGTTTTGTATCATAAAAGTGAGCATTCGGAGTCACATTTCTGTAAATGAAAAAACACAGTCCATTTAAGCAACCAAATGCTCATTTTTGCATGGCTCTATGTGCGCTTAATGACCGCTGCATTTTAGGACCTCCTACCATAATAAGGGTTACTGTCGATCCGTCCGTTCTGTTGGCTTCGTTGCTAGGGTGGACGTTGTGATATTAGAGGAGGTGATATTAAAGAGGTCTGAGTGCGTCGGTGTCCATCGATTTCTCATCCATCACTTCGTCTCTCTTCATTTGAACAACTTGTGCTCCCGCCAAAACTCGCTCTCAATTGGGGCTCCCGCCATATCGTGCCCTTCATTTTGCTCCCTCTCTGTCAGCGTGTGCGGCATTGTCGAATTCGGCTTGCGTTCGACAAGAGAACGTCTTGATGTACTTTCTGAACTCGAGTGGTTTAGCGTAGTGGAGAGCAATTGATTCGGATTTGAGTGGTGATGGAGGGAGCAACGAAGGCAGGGGATTATGAGACGTCGCCCTCGTATGAAGCGCTGCGGCAGCAGCGGATGGAAGAGAATAAGAAGATGATGGGCGAGCTCGGATTATTCGAGCTTTCGAAGAACATCAAGGGCCGAACATCTCCGAAGAAGACCGTGAAGCGCAAGATGCCGTCGTTGGAAGAGCTCGGATTGGAAGCGCGACGATCTTCTCGCGTTGCAGCGAAGCCAGCCGTGAGTTACAACGACGCTCCCGTCTACAAAGGAGAGACGGTGGAGAAGGTCGAAACGAGGTATGGACTTCAGCGGCATCTTTTATCCGAGAAGCGACGAATGGCAGCTATTGATGCTGCGGAGGTGGTTTTCAAGGGTTTGCGGAATCCCGCTATGATTAAGTCGCTGGTGTCTTCGCACACCTCGGGAGGGTTTTGGATGGGTCTCTCGAGTGTTTTCTGCAAGGAGCACTTGCCGATCGAGGATGCACGGTTGATGCTGGAGGCGAACAACATGGAGTGGGAATGCGTGTACCTGGCCTACAAGGGGGGATTGAGTGGTGGATGGCGCAGCTTTTCTATAGATAATAATCTCAGAGATCAAGATTGTTGCATATTTGAGCTCGTGAATCCTCGCAGATTCGTGGTTCATATCTTCTATGCTGAAAGAGACGAAAATGAGCAACCGCCGGAGGCACGGCAAGGGAAGCCCAAAAAGAAAGCGGGGAAGCGTTGAACCTTTTGGACGGAGGATGGAGGCCATGCAAACATGCTCCGCTCTCCACTGCCCCGCATTTTGTGATTCATGCCGCAGGATTATCTTCTAGTATCTTGTTATCGTGGATTCAATCGCAACTGATACGCTTGACCAGAATGACTTCGACACTCCTGACCTAATTCCAATTGTGGAATCGTCTCTCTTTCACAACTCTTCTGCGCCATTCAAGAGTCTCATTTCGAGGTATGGAAATTAGCAGGAGCCCAGCAGGGATGTCAGTCAAGGATCGGATAGACAGATATTAGTCTCACCGTCACTGAAACTTCTCAGGTTGCTCGTTACGCTGATGAAACTCTTACTGCTCATGAATTCAAAAAAGAATTCATGTAAATTATATTCTCTATGTTCCGCTACTTTAGTTGATGCAGGTCCAATCTTACAACTTCACCCATTTTTGACCAAGTATCCTCATACGAGGTGTGCAGGTGTTTGTTTACACAAACAATGTCCCTGCCTGTACAGTGACCTAAGTTCAACCACTTGTACTTTCACGAGAGTCTTAAGGGGTAATAACCTTCTGAAGCTTTCACTATGGAAGAATTATTCTGGATTACAGTGGCAACATCCAAATTTTGAGGGTTATAGTTTTGAGAGTATCAGCGTATTTCATTGTCGGATGGATCTAATCTTTTACTGACAAAGTGCCTTGCTGTGAGGGTCCCTTTCAATGTCCGATCTACAGAAAGCGTACAGCTGCCTGATCTTGTGTAATGAAGCTTGTTTTTTATAAAAGCTAACTTGTGACTGAGGGGTGCTTCACATGGGCTGACCAAGTTGAGAGGTTGTGGGAGTTCATGGCCAAACTTTGGGTGAGAGTCCAAAGAAATGGGCAATAAATGGGCAATTTGATGGACTCTTGATCAAAGTTTGGGTTGCCACAAAGTGGTGACCCAAACTTTGGTTGAGAGTCCATCATGAGGCTATTGTCATGTAGGAGTTTGGGCTTTCATGTAGGCACTTTGGAGGGTGATGGACTTTGGATTGTGTTGCCTTGTGTGAAAAGTCAAGAGGCCAAAGTTGGGAGTTTTTGAAATTTGATTGGTGGAGGCTGATGGACTCTCAACCTTGGGCCAAGTGGCCCTGATTTGGTCATTAGTAGGGATGCCTTGAGGGATGCAATTTCATCATTGACAATAATATGTTCAGGGTCTTTGGGATTGCATTAGTGAAGCTGCTAGTGTATATTGTCTGTATTGTTTTTTATTCATCTCTCTGAGCTATGGTGTGGTTTCTGTGTGAGATTGTTCTCGAAAGGTTGAATATGTGACCAGTTAAAGTGATCGTCTCAAGGCATTGAGACGAAGACGGCAGTAGGAGAACAATTTTGCTTTCTTACCTTTCTTTTCGTAACAATAGTCTCTGCATTGTTCAGAAGTCGTTTGTAATCATATTTATTATGATAGTGTCCGTCAGAGCACGAAAATTGGGATGTTCAATTGTCCAGAATTCTTGAAACTACCATTTGTACAGATTTGAAGTTTCGGAGAGGCAACTGAAACCAAATTAATTTCACTGAATTCCCCATTTTTATGAATATCACGTTGCTGATGGTGTCTGATTCTCTGACCAAGTCAAGGCCACCCAATTATGGCCCTTTTCTAAAATCGTTCTCAAAGAAGTTCACAACCTTCATGAAGTTGATGAAGTTATCATTTAGAGTTTCAGTCTTTTTATACACCCTTATCAAATTTAATGTCATTGCCACTTGGGGCATGTAATCTTCATGTCATCTGCAATTAAGGTAATTGAACCTATTAATCTCCTTTTCAGAAATTTGTGTTGATTAGCCTTTTAGAGAAAATTGTAGTGAAAACAAATTTATTTTAAGAATTATCTTTTTGAATATCTATGGATATTTTAGGAATCTAATATTGTCCCTAGATTTGTTTGAATTGCTCTTCTAAAAGTAGGAATTCAAAAGATGAGAGTCCAGCTACATCTTCATTTGAATTGGACTACAAAAAAGATTGGTTTTGGATTAAAACAAGGATGGTTTGGGAATAAGTTTTTCTACTTCATTTTTTGGGGGCTAGCCTTGTAGGGATACATTATACACCAATTACTCAATTCATTCAACATCTTTGTATTTGCTTATTCAATATCATTGATTATAACATGGATCTATAGAAAAATCCTAAAAGATACATGTATTGAAAATGCAGGTTAGGGCACCCCAATGTATATATCAAATACTAGCATGCACATTGACAATGGCCTTCAAGTGCTACAAATACAAAACAATTGATTTTCTTCATAAACAACTTTAAAGAAGGCAAAGTTTATAAACCTTGAAGCTATCTTGATTTCAAAGATTGCCATGACCAAATTCTAGTCTTTTTGTAGCAATTTTTTGAAATTGTTTTGGATTACATAAACAATTGATAATTCTATTTGTACATATAAGTCTCAAGATACAACCATATTTAGGGCTTTGGGGGGACTTTTTGGTGCTAGATTATACTAGGAAAAATTTAATTGGCTATAAAATGGCAACAAAATGTGAAGTTTTTCACTAGAAAACTTGAAATTAAGAAAAAAATCTTACAAACTTCCAAATTGTAGATGAAAATAGAATTGAAGACTTGTGATAAGTATTAATGTGATATTTTCTATCCAATATGTGGATGAATGTTGAAATTTAGAACACTACTATAAAATTTATAATCACGACTTTGGTTTCCTATAAAAAAATGTAAAAAAAACTTGTTGATAATCAATTCGTATGGCCATCTTTAGAGAAATAATATGACAGGACCAAATTAACAAAGTCCATATTCATGACTTCTTGAAAAAGAGATGGAATTAATTTAACTATAGAAAACAACATAAAGATTGTGCCACAATTAGATTGAACAAATCTAAGTGGAGGTGGAAGGGAGGACAAAAAAAAAATTCATTTCATTATGAGGGCTAGAGCTCAAATTGGTATGTATTCAAACTAAATAAAATAAGTCTAGGTCCTTTTTTACCCTGATAAATAGTCAACATGTTAACTATATCAAATTGGAGATATCCCTAAAAAATAGATGGAAGGGTGCCTAGATGACTTAACAAATCTACTTATTACTCCCTACTTATGAATCCATGACAATTTAAATCTTGGACTTGTACAAAAGACAAGTTCCTTACTTTTTTTAGCAATGGTGTCAAGCTTGAATACGAGTCCAAATGTAGATTTAATGTGTTAATTCCTAAAGTCCATCAAAAATCACTCAGAATTGTCATTTTTATTGCAAAGAGCAAAAAACTTTAAGTTTTTTTGCATATCTATCTAAAAGATCTTGTATTAGATTAGGGTAAGAATGTGTGAAAGAAATTTCAAAAACTTTGATTATATAGATTGAAAGATATTGTGTTTAAAGTGAAGCAAACAAGTTTTTTTGAACCTTACTTAACTAGAATTTTTGGCTTTAAGTTTCTTAACTTCAAATTTTTGCACTATTGATTATGAATTTTGAATTTTTTATATTGAAGATTTGAGTTTAGGTTCTAAAGTTCTTAAAAAACATAGACAAATAATTTTTATTCATTAAAAATTTGATAAATAGAAATAAATAGGTTTTAAATGAAGGAAAAACTAAGTTATTAATAGCTCTAAGATGGAATTGAAAAACACTAATGTCAATTGTGAGATTTTTTAGTAAGAAATTTTAATCTGTTGAAACTTTTTTCTTGAAAAATTGTGAAATTTGAGTTTAGAAATGAATCCTGTAAGTTATTTTTTTGAAAAGATGATTTGATTGCTCAAAAAACAAGATTGTCCACAACTTTCTTATAACAAATCCAAATGGAATGAATCAAAGCTTTCCATGTAGATAAAAATACAATCTATGAGAGAAAAAAGTTTTCAAAATTTTCATTTTAAGATTTGGTGAGATTTTTTTCTTCTTGTTGAATTAAAATTTGGGCTTATTGTGCCATAACTTTTGTTCCCATGTATCAATTGAAATAAAAATTATATTCTCTTAAAGCTAATTTGTTTTCTATTCTTACAAAATGTTTTAGAAAATCATGACAAATATTGGGATTTTAGAAGTTAGCCCAAAATCCATTTTGTTTCAAAAACAAACAAAGGGACTTTGGAGAATTTAGGAAGATAAGTATCCTAACACTTCCTTTGGCAATGTTGCCCAAGCTTGAATACTATCTCAAATTGAGACTTTTCAAAGAAGATAGTTCAAATAGATTAGTTCCAACCTCTTCTAACAATGCCACTAAGCTTGAATATTGTTTTGATTTGAAACTTATTAAGCAAGACAAGTTCCCTATGTTCTTCAATAATGCCTTCAATTTATTATAAGATTTTAGATTTAATCTAAATAAGGTATTATTTGATGAAAATTTGTTTGGTAAATTGTTTGAGGAATCAAAGCCCTATTAGATCTAGAATATTTAATAATACCCAAATACCATATACTTAGGTTTAATATCTTTTTGTTTACAGTAGTTGCAATAGTTGCTAAAAATGTATGTGGCAATTAAACTCCTATTTGAGTTTCCTATTATAACTACCTCTAATTTAGAACATTGTAAAACAAATCAAGATAGGAAAGTGAAGTTTTCAATATACAATTTAGAATTGCTTAAAGTGCTCACTAAAATCAATATACAAAGATTTTTTAAATTAAAATTATGGTCATACTTGACAAAAGCTCATTCTTTTGGTGAAATCTCATCACCATCAAGTCCTCAAAAATTACCTATTTTTAGTTTTTTTGTAAGAAAATCTTCCTACTTTTTACAAATTAAAATGTCAAAATACCTATTTTCTTGAGATTTTGCACTTTTCAAGTTCTTCTATTTGGTGAATTTTTCTATGATTTTCCTTTAGTGGTTACATTTTTTTTAAAGCATATACATTGACCATGTTTTTAGTATTTAAAAAAAATTATTTTTCTAGTTTTACACTATTTTCTTCTAAAATATGAAAACTATCCAAATGCTACAAAACCATCCAATGTTTCTTGCAACTATCCTTGGGACCTAGATCACCATCAACAATCACATTGGAGAAAGAGAGTCAACCCAAATTTTTGACTCCAAAGAATGGAACTCCTTCCCTACACTACCAAGTATTCATCATAAATCATTTTCACACAAACACCATGAAAATGGAGAAAATGTAAATAATTATGGAGGAAAAGGTGGAGAAGAATATATTCCACATGATTTACCTATTTTCATAAAAATGATGAATATATCAACAAAGATGCTTCCATTCCCCCACTTGCATGTAATGTAGACGTAGGTGGAGAGTTCAAAGTAGAATTCATGTGTATAAAAGTAGGAGGAATAATTTAATATTAGAGTGGGAAAGAAGATGTGAGGACAAAGAAATAGATGATCATGAGGGTTCGGGTAGTTTGGTGACCCCACAATAGTATAAAAAATTATATGGGAATGATACTTAGAGCCAATATCCCTTATCCTTAGCTTACATAGTTTATTAGGGCATCTGGCCAACTTTTTTGTTCAAATTTTGTTTTAAACAAATTGCCAATTGTAATGCAATAATTCAAAGTATTTTGGTCTTTTTATGTTTTGTGATCAATTTGACTGGAGACCAATTGATATGCTAGGGGAGTTGATGGATATAGTAAAACCAGGGGTAGGGAGAATTGAAAGCCTTTTTATAGTTCTTTTATACATGGGTTGGATATGAAATATCAATTGAACCAAAGGATTTATATTCCATTGTCCTACAATAAGGTATACAAGGGCTCATTTTGGCCATCACATGAATATATGTTCTAATAGCTATAAAAATAGATATGAAGGTTTGGTGTATCATAAATTTAGAATCAAAGCTTGTTTTAAATTTTGAAAATATTGTGAAAAAGCAATAGTTGTAGGAGTGCTAACAAATTCAAAGATAGAGTCCAAATTAGTATAATGGATAGATGATGTGTTTCTAACTTTATTGGTGGGTATGAAGGAAAAAGACTTGTTATTATAAATGGACAACTATTTCACTTGTAGTTAGTATTTTTCAAGTCTTTATTAAAGAGAGAAATTTATGCTACAAGAAAGGTACATGTGAACTAAATCTTATAGTAGAAGTGTCCTAAAGACTTTAGAATAGCAAATGTATGAGTTTAGGTACATGAGTTGTGTAGTTTGGAAGGACGTATGACCAATGCTTGTACCATTCTATTTTCTATATATACTTCACCGATTGGCAATATTCAGTGGATTTTCTAGTGGTGAATGTGGCAAGAGAAAATAGAAATATAAGGAAAGAGATCTCAACATCTCCAATTTACTTTGAGTATATGATGCATGTATGTGGGGTAGATGTGGTGGATCAATTATATACTTTGTATTGCTCTCAAAATTAGTCTTATAAATGGTGGCATTATATATTTCTTTTTTACAACATGCATGTCATATATGTGGATGAATGCAACAAAGGTGAAAATTCCAAAAAGCCAATGACACATCATTCTACACTTTTCTACAAAATTATGTGAATGTTTTTTATGTAGTTGGAAAGGAAGAAATATTCAAGAATTGAGTAGAGGGGATTGCCATCTTTCATCTTCAAACTTGTAGGGACTTTGTGTAGGGTTGACGAATCTCTACGTCCGCCCCAAAATAGCATCCGTAACCCGGACGCCAGCGGACGCAGCGTCCCTCCCGCCGTCGGAAGGCGGACGAACGGGGCGGACGGTTCGAGGCGGACGCCCAGATCATGTGGACCGGATTAGTCCGCATGTCAATCGGATGGCCGTACTGGGGTAGACGGGTATCGGGGCGGACAGGCGGACGAGGGGACAAGCGGACGGGGTGGACGGCGTCTGCGAATGTCAGCGGACGTTGCGGACACATCGTCCGCGTTCGGACATCCCGAACGTCCGACCGTCTTGTCAACCCTGACTTTGTGTGGTTTTTTGTGGTGTACTAGAAGGTTATTGGTGCAAGTGCAATGGGAAGTACATGTGTGCAAGTAGGGTTGTTTTTCCAAGTTATTTTTGAGAAATATACCATACTTTTGCATGTATTTAGAGAGAAATAACATATAACTCTCTAAAATGATTTTGCACTTGTTTTATGATAGTCCAAAAGTGGAGCAATTTTATTTATTTTTATATTACAGATTACATTGTACATTTCTCAATTTCTTTTGAGGACTACAAAGTTGTATTTCCCATTCAAAGGCTCAAGGGTCACATTCACAAAATAGAATTGTGCGATTCACCACTAATGTGTGTATGTTGGAAGTGGAAGAAATTTTAAGTGGTGGCATGCATTCACTTTGAAAAAATCATTGAGATGATCGTGGATACTAGAAAAGGAAAAATAATCCTAATCATATATTAAATTTTTTGTACTATAAAAAATTTAGACTTATAGAAGGTAGTAGGATCCATCTTTTTATTGTTTGAGTTTTCCAAAAAAAATTCTCTAAATACAAGAAATTATCAAAAATTGGCCAACATATTTCTTGGTTCTTAGATCTACTTGTATTGTAGGGCAATTTAGAGTACGTCAGACTCTATATTTGCTTTTGAAATTTGCATGAATGTACATAATAAGATTTAGAAGTCAATGGTGGAGAGGCTCAAATTTGTCTAAACCAGAAATTTTACTTCAAGAAGGCCCAAACTTTGATGTCTCTAATGGGTAGGGCCTGATATAGGGATGAATTTTTTTCACAAGCATTGAACATTATAATCTTTCAATCTATGTGTCAAATATTTTGAAATTTTTACTACACTTTTTTATATTCGGAGTTTCAATTTTCTTTTTCAAATTTGATTGTTGGGGCAAAAAATGCAATTTTTTGACTATTTTTCTTCAAAAATATTCCTTGAGATTGTTAAAGAGTTAAAAATTCTAAGTAATTTAAGAATTCAAGCTATTTAGAGCATGAGAATATTACATCTAATTGTCCACTTTTATTGCAATCAATATCTACACCTATTCTAGCTTGCCTTTACAGGCTAATAGAAATTCCTATTGTTTATGGATGAAGAAGCTCAATGGTTTCTTTTTTGAACAAAAACTATTCAAAATCAAGAAAAAGATAAAACAATTGAACATTCATTTGATGACATATTCTTCTTTTTTCAATGAATAAATACATTGAATTGCCACAAAATCTTAAGACAATATCACTATTTTTAAATAAATGTGAATGAATTTGAATGAATAAATGAATCATTTCACACATTCTTCATATTTTATCCATATTCATAGATGTAACGACCTTCATTACCATATTGAAGATCACTTTTTCCACTCCCTAAAACCATCATCTAAAAACATATCAGGTAACTACATCTAAATTCAATTGTTTTCTAAAATCAACCACTCTAGATTTGTGTCTAAAATGTACTCTTATGATTCATAAAAATATATGATTGGTTTTAAAAACATGTACTTTTAGCACTTTGAAAATTTGTAGTTTATTCAAATGGTATCAAAAAATGCTTTTTAGGAGAATTTAAAATCTCCTTTTGACTACCAACAAGATCCCACCCCAAAAAATTCAATATAATAATGTGAACCATGCTGAATTTGCTTATTTGTACGATTTTAGGTGTAGTTAACAATGAGCCTCGGTTACATCATCTCCAACTACACCAGGCTGCGTTCACACAGCAGCAGCGACGCCCTCGGTTTCATCGTCTGGGGTTTAGGCGCCTGCCTCTCCCGGTGCAAGCTTCGTTGTTTCCAAAGCTCTCCGAGCATTCTCATTCTTTGCACACATTGGCGTGTTCTCTGATTCGTGTTCCAGTTTTCACAATTGTTGACAATGACCATCATGTCGATGCGCGCAGTGGCCGTGGCAACTGCGGTTTCCTCGCCGGCCTCTTGTTCCAATGTGCACCGACTAGGAAGCCGCGCCATGGTTGCGGAGCTGCGAGGAGTGAGAGGACTGGGCATGGCTGCGGCCATTGTACCTGCCAGCACGCAGCTGCTGCGCTCCGTGCAGGAGAACAGGAAGCTGTCGAGGTCCGCGACGGGCGTGCGCGCTATGGCGTCTTCCAATGGCGCCTCGGTGCCTGGAGGGCTCCCCATCGATCTCCGAGGTTTGTGAGAATGCATGATCGTCATTGAGACTGTCATTCCATTGTAATGAATTTTTCTTCGTGTGTTGTGGATTGTTGCGATTCTGGCGTCGATGTTGATGGTGTTTGGTGGATTGTAGGGAAGAGAGCCTTCATTGCCGGTGTGGCCGATGACCAGGGATTTGGGTGGGCCATTGCGAAAGCTCTTGCAGCAGCGGGAGCTGAAATTCTCGTGGGGACGTGGGTTCCAGTATGTGCCAGGCACCTGATTGAATTTGATTGTTCCGAGTGAGTGTTTTGCGTGATTGGCGTGGTTTTTGTTGTGCTCTGGGTTTAGGGCTACTTCCTGATTGTATGGGATTTGATTGATGTTTGTGTGGACTAATGTACGCAGGCCCTGAACATCTTCGAGAGCAGTCTGAGGAGGGGCAAATTCGATGAGTCCCGGAAGTGAGTGCACGCATTAGGATTGCTTGATTGGTTTCGCATTGCCGTCGTCTGAATGGTTTTGTGAATGAGCGTTCGGAGATGTGAGCCTAGAGAAAGTGGTTTGTCTATGTGGACGAGCCTCCAGTCTCATCTCTGAAGACGATCGCACGAGTGAT
Organism: Pseudoscleropodium purum; assembly: GCA_963969395.1. Lineage (NCBI taxonomy): Eukaryota > Viridiplantae > Streptophyta > Bryopsida > Hypnales > Brachytheciaceae > Pseudoscleropodium > Pseudoscleropodium purum. Next base: position 9,580,590 of record OZ017802.1, read on the forward strand.
TTGGAGTTTTAGTTATACGAAGAATGTGGCGTCTGTGTTTTGGGTGGAGGAAAACAGTCCTGGAGGTTTTGTGTGTATGTTGGGTAGATTGGATGGCATTTAGGGGTATAGGGGATGAATGTCTGATCGATGCATTCAATCCTGCAGAGCATTGGTTTGATGGTGAGATCGTGCTGGCCTTGCTTGATTGTGCAGGTTGCTGAATGGAGGACTCCTGGAGATCACGAAAGTGTATCCGTTGGATGCTGTTTTTGACACTCCGGAAGATGTGCCCGAGGATGTAAGTGGACCTCAAAGCTTGTATCGAAAGAGTTTTGGTATTTTAGTTACTGGCGGTTGCTTTGCTCGTGATGATGTAGATGATGCTATTTCTGTATGCACTTTGGCAGTAGGTTTGTCTTTTGACTGAGGTTCACTAATGAGCTTGTGGGACTGATTTGTGCAGATCAAGAACAACAAGAGATACGCTGGGTCATCCGCATGGACCGTGCAGGTAAGATTTTTTACTCTCTTCGCTGTTGATCCTTGTAATTTCCTCTGGTATGCACGACTGAAAGGCATTCCTCTTATGTGTTTGTCTTTGTCTGAAAGGTCACTGCTTATCCACTGGTGAGATGTACGTGACTGATGCTATGTTTTGCTCGTTAATGCGCAGGAATGTGCCGAAGCTGTAAAGGCCGACTTTGGCAGCATCGACATCCTGGTGCACTCACTTGCCAATGGACCTGAAGTAAGGACTCCAATCACGGAATATATTTTTGAATAGTGAGCGTGGTTTTGTTCCTCTTAAAAAATTTCGACTAAAATTTTGTTGTAGAGCTTTTGAATTCGTGTTTCAATAGAACTTTATGGGATAATATGCTGTTGTTGGGTTAAATTTGTAGTTTATCATTGTCTCCAGGTAACTAAGCCGCTTATGGAGACCACTCGGAAGGGTTATTTGGCAGCAGTCTCCGCTTCCACATACTCCTATGTCTCGCTTTTGAAGTACTTTGCTCCTATGATGAACCCAGGTACGAATAGAATGCGGAACCCAATCGTGCGATGCTGTGAAGTGAGACCGTTGGCACATATATCCCCTTAATTCTTGGCTACTTAGGAGTGTCTTTTTTATGTATGACTTGGGCTAATTGCTCCTGTCATGCGGGAGTGTTGCCCTGCTGAACGTAATGTCCTGTTAACTCTAAAGCGCTCCGACGTCCACTTTGTGGACGATGCACAGACTGATATTCTTGTTTCTTTCTCATTGTAATGAGAGGATGAAAGTCATCCTAATTTGTGGAGATACTTTGTCAAGTTGTTGTCCTATCTAATGGTTGGAGAGTACATATTTTTCTAAAATTACAAATGTGGAAGGATGTCAAGTGGTTGACCAAGCCAAAATTGCATTGACTCTGGTGCAAAAATGAGGTCATAGATTTAAAGAACACAAAAATTTCAAAAAATCACCATGTCAAGAGAATTTTGTTTCAAATCCATTCCAACAAATTTTACTCAAAAAATGATAATATTTTGCTTCTAATCGAATTTTGAAGGAAATTTGAAATTTTGCTTCCAAAATGTAAAAAAAAATGTTGGTGATAGCATTGGTGAATCTAACCGTATGGATGGAATTTTAAACTCAAAATCTACAACTTTTATTTGTATACCAATTCCAAAATATTCTTCCAAACAGTACTTAATTTTGATTTTTCTCAAATCGTCAATTCTGGAGATGACTGTACGTTTAGGGGTTAACCTCTTACTTGAGAAGAAGTAACAGTGGCTCATGAAACGAAGGCGCCGTCGGATTTGAAGTAACGCATAGAGAAGATTAGCATTGGATTTCTAGCAGGTTACTTAGCACGTGACCTGCTGTGGCGATTGACTTGGCTCGGATGATATTGGATGGCTGCAGGTGGTTCTTCTCTTTCCCTCACGTACTTGGCATCTGAGAAGATCATCCCTGGGTAAGACTCGGAGAGACTGTGAGATGCATGAACTTATGTCGCGCGCCTGTCATGATGATGCTTTTGACGTGTATGTTGAAATTTTTGAAGAATTGGATTCCTTATGCAAATAGAGTGTGATCTTGAGTGCCTAACATTAAGTCTTCTGCCTGAGCAGTCACTGCCCAGCGATATCAATCGATTGTATTGTTTCTCGCCTGTTGGCATTTCCTTTTGTAATACTTTTGTCGTATTTGTTCAAATTTCACCTATCAGGGCACAGGAATGTGTTGGTAGCGATCTAGAGATTTCTTTGTTAGGTATATACATCCTCCCCAATACTTCATGTAAATACGATGACTGAAGGGTAAAATGGTCCGTACTTATGGCAGATATGGGGGCGGGATGAGCTCTGCCAAAGCTGCGCTTGAGAGTGATACACGGGTAAGTTACTGTGGAATGATGGCTTCCAGGATCACATGTGGAGAATTTCACCAAAGATTGCTTTGAGGATATTATATAGAAGTCATTCTTGTTGTGTCCTTTTTCCAAGCATCCTGTAGTGAATATCTTATTCCACTGGCTGTGTATTAATGTCAAGTTCCTGTAGCATGATATCGGTGCTGAGTTGAGGTTCCGTACATAAGGATCAAATTGGTCATTGGCTCCCTTTCAGGTTCTCGCGTTTGAGGTGGGCCGGAAGTATGGCATTCGGGTGAACACCATTTCAGCAGGTATGGTAACATAGAGAAGCTTATTATTGGTATCCTGAGACCTAGTGTTCATATCTGTTCCGCATGATATGGTGGTCTTTTATTACTTTCTGGTGACATACTGGACGAAGAGACTTTTGGATACTTAGCAACTGCGTTGTGCCAGGTTGTTGGATTCAGTTGTATATATTAGAATCTAATAAATGGGTTTTGAAGTTGTGGCAACCAAAATCAGGTGAAGGGCATGTTTTCAGCAATTTCTGGATCATATTGACAGTTGCTTATCTGTAATGCAGGTCCTTTGAGAAGCAGAGCAGCCAAGGCTATCGGTTTTATCGACGACATGATTAACTACTCTACTGCCAATGCGCCTTTGCAAAAGGAACTAGAAGCAGGTAAGTTGTACACGCCTTCCATGCTACCATTTTCTTTTAAACGTCACTAGAGTGATGGAAGCTTGTGCATGATATTGTTTCGTCTATTTCTTCTGGTATGCACTGTTTTGGAATCATTTCCTTCGGTCTAAATTTTGATTTCCGACCATGTTGTATGTGTAGATGATGTTGGAAATACGGCTGCATTCTTGTCATCACCTCTGGCTAGTTCTGTAACGGGGTCCTTGATCTATGTTGACAATGGACTACATGCGATGGGCTTGGCTGTAGACAGTCCAACGGTTTCTAAGGCAACTGCACCGACTCCTGAGAAGGCGAATGTTGCTGCCTAAGACAGGGAGTTGGAACAGATCTTCTCAAACTGCTGATTGATTTGTTTTGTACTAATTGAGGTGTTATGGATCATTTTAGAAAGGGCTGCTGAGTTTTCTTATTTCTGAGTAATTTTTTATTTTTGGGGGGTCTCTATTGGCAATGCCGACTCTGCTGCTTTGAGCAATTAGTCGTCCTCCTGTGTGGACCCCTAATAGAGGTAGGATACATTTCTGTTTGGACCCTTTTTGAAGTTCAATTTAGAGATAGTGGTTTGTGAGAGTTCCATCTCTGATACGTCTCCGCAGTGTCGATGTTGCTTACAAACATGCAGACGCTGAACAGGAGCATTAATACTTATCCCTTCCGTGCCTTCAGTGGCTGGAGCCAAAATACTGCCCCTGAGTTTTATCGATGGTTGTAAATGTTCAGAATTTCCAAGTAACCTCTACTCCCAAGGTTATGGTTCAATTTTTTTTTCACGTTATATAGCAGCTTCTTGGTTTGAAGGATAAACAATGGCAAAGCGGTTACATTTTGAATGGTTATTTGTAGCTTAACAGTTATGATGAGCCCTGCCTTTTGCATGGTTTGTCAAGGTGTCTACAATTTATCCTTTAGCTTCCTTTGAGAGGGGTTTATTTTAGGTGTCCAAATTCTAAATTTGGATACCGGTATTCTTCTATTTACTTTAAGTGGTTTTTTTATGCGCTTCCAATGATAATATTCCCAAATTCTAATTCCTCCTTGCAATTGATATTTCAATTTGTGTCAAAAAATAAATTAAAATAAAAAAATCTAATAATCAAAAGTTAATAATATGTTTGTTATAGGTTGCTTTGTTGTGTAGATAGAGGATGTTTTGACTCAATTCAAATCAGTGCATCCTTCACATGTCTTTGAAGTGACCTGCACTTCTTTACTTTAGTTTTTTTCCATTGATAAGGAAGTACATTGAACTAGAAGACAAGCCTTGGTGCACATTTTTTTCATTTTCAACAGCAATTCTAATTTTTAATAAAAGCAGTCTGGAAGACAAGAAGGGGAGGCAACTCCAGGATAAAAAGTAGGCAAAGCTTGCTATGAAGCCAATAGAGAACAATGATCATGGAGGAGTCTTGTAATGAAAGCCATGAAGTAGAATAACTTCAAGCAAATAAATTCATCTTTGGTTGAGCTAATTCCTAGCTCATCTTAAGATGGATCCTCTTGCCAAAGAAATCATTTTGAAGCCAAATGTTGTCGAAATGCTTGAGGAAGACTTTAGCTTTGTCAAGATATAGAGCACAAAGCTTGGTGGTCTTGAACTATACAACATGCTTGGGGTCAATGAAGGCTTTCCAAAGAATTTACTCTAACTTTGGGGAAAGCCAATAGTGGTTGTTGAAGCCAATTGCATTTCTATCTAGCTAAACTGTCCAAATAATGGATCTCCAAAAGGACTACATAGTGATGCCTCTCTTTAAGTGGCGTAGTAGTTTAAATCTGAGAATGCATTGTTGCCAAGTGAAGGAAGGCCAAGTGCCTTCAATTGGAGAAACACGCACAGCATTGTAAAGAATAGAGAGAGCAAAGTTTCAGGCATGTCGTGTTTTAGTACAATGGCGAAATTGATGAAGTATTGTTTCATCAAGGTCATCCAAGCAATTCAAACAAAGTGTAGGAATGTTGAGGTTGGTAACTTTTCGCAAACAATGAATTGCTACAGTAGAGTGATACATCGACTATAGGAATCCTACCTTCTTTTGGGGCTGTGATTTGGTCCACATTCCATTCCATCTATATTGATATCCCACTACAATGTCACCATGCCACTTTTTATGGATTGGCTTAGCAAGCATCGAGTGGTTAGTCAATAATGAACACCCGAATTTCGAGGTATATGAATGTAAAGGGCTTCGATCTCCCCATAGCCACCTACTAAGATTAAAGAAAAGCTCCCATCGTAAAGGAGACTAACTTTCGGTTAGATAATTCTGATTTGTTTATACCACTTTTAAAGTAATTGTGATTTCTGTGGATCTAGGGAGAGGCAAGGTATGGATATCAAGGATGTGTATCCAACTATAAAGTATAGATGACCAATAGGAAGTTCAGTCCAGTGCCTATCTTGTGTAGAACGAGGTTTGAAGTAAGAAGTGGTATTAAATCTAACAAAGGATACAAGGTTTGATTCATCCGCAAATACTCCAATGAATTCTTGAGGCCGAGTAATAAATTGATGATCATTGAGGAGACAAAGCCAAGAGTGAAGAATAGATGCCATTATCCTCGTGTTTGTGTCGTATTCATTGTCAAAAAGTCCAAATAGAGTCCTTACAATGTCCTAAGGGAGAAAAAAAAAGGTGGCCTTGTTCCAAATGTCTTGAATTTGGCTCAATCCCTTGGTCATGAGTGTAGCAACTCTAGTAGCAAAAAAGCCGTTGTGTTGAAAACATTTGCTTCGAGAATTCACAGAGATTTTGACTGCGACTAGAAATGACTTGAGAATGAAAGAAGTCCTAAAATAATAAAAAACAAAAAATTTCTTCACTTGCAAATTCACCTTACTTTGAACTTAAATGTTGAATCTTCTAAATCGCCATCAAACTGCTACTTATTGACCTATTTTGTATTAGTTGGCTTTAAATCAGTATAAAGTTTAAGGTGTGTGATAAGATCCCACACTTTCGGATGGGTAAAACGAGACAGCCAGACCACGAGCTGAACCGTCCGAAAGATTGACTTTTAAACTTTTAAACTCCCAATGATCAACTTTAAGAATCAAACTTCACCATGAGAATAAGCAAATCTCGACCATGTGGGCCATTAACCCCACTTCATCACCCAATCTCGACCATGTGAGCAATTAATCCCACTTCGTTACTCATGATACAAAATGAGGCTAGCGTTGCTGTAATTCAAGCCGCTCGCAACAACAAATTTTACAAAGTCATAAGTTACAACACACACACAAATCTTCAAAACTTCCTTCAATCTCCAACTTCAATTTTCATTTTTCAAGTTGACTTTTGAATGAGTGTTGCTATTATTTAATAGCTTCAAATGAAATGAGTGATAACTTTTTGGAAAGTTAACACAAACTTTTACTTCTTCTTCAAATTTCAAATAATTCTAATATTCTGTCCAACTTCTATAATCATCCAAAGTTTCGGCCTTAAGAAAAAAAGAGCAATAGACCCTCTTTTACTTTCACACTTTCGACTTTCTTATACAAACTCCAAATAAAATGAGTGATATCTTTATGAAAAGCTAACACAAGTTTTTATACTTCCTTCAAATCTCATTGAAAACCAAAAACTTGTCTGTCTTTTATCGCCAATCAAAGTCTTTGTCTTTTAATTTTAAAAACAATAAACCTTTTTCCACTTAAACAAGTACAACTTTTGATTCACAACTTCAAATTAAGCAAATGAGATCAATTTAGAAACTACACATCATGATACACAACTTCTGCAAATTTCATTTCAAACTTCTTCAAACTCACAATAAAATGCCTCTCAACGTTTAGGGCCTTCCTAAATTCACAACGGGATAGAAGATGAATAGTATAGACCTTTTTTTCTACCTTATCTCCACTTTAACCACACAAAGAAGTGAGATCAGCCCCTAATTCACTCCTAAAGATACAACATCAATAATTGAACACTTATTTGGTCCACAACTATCTCTTTATTTTTATCTTTATCTTTGAAGGAAATTCACTTCAAGTTCACTTAGAAGGTAAAATATTTGAATATTTCCATCATACTACTTCATAAATATAAAATTATTGTAGAAAATCACTTCAACTATGGAATAAAAAACTAAAATTCAATATATATCTAATAGAAGTAAAAAATTAAAGTTCTTATCAAAATATCACTTCATTTGCAAGAATTTGAGGATGTTTTTGATAGTAACAACCACATGATTGGCACGATTTGCCTTAGTTAAATGATTGACTAGCCCTTTTAATCATCGTTAGTAACCACGACTCCCTTCGATAGGCCTTACTATGTAATAATATTGCTCATCATTTAAACCATCAAAACATTCTTTAAATGTGACTGTACGGCTGCCGGACTCAACACATCCAACTTGTAATAAAATCACCAATGTCCGAGCATCATGTTGAAAATGACCGTGCCATTGTTTCTTCACACAAGGTTGTTTTGGTAGTTGAGATGGCTCAATTTTATTTTCTGATCGCCCATGTAGCAATAAAAGACTCAATAACAGTTGTAGCTGATCTAATAGTTGCTATAAAGAAAATTCAAACTCACACTTTGGTTGAATTTCTTCATATTCAAACTCAAAAAAACCCTCTAGTTTGACATAGTAAGTCTAAATTAAAAATAAAGAAAAATAATATCAAATGAAATGAAGCTTTCAAGTGAATCCTTCTTTATATAGTTGCTTATAACGGCAAAAAGAAGGCGTCACCTTAAAGTCACTTCAAATAATGTCATCTTCTTTATAATATTACAAATATTAAAACCTATTTAAAAGATGTGAATATACATATTATACATAATGTCTACATTTGCAGCACGACACCATATTGTTCACCTATAAATTGAGTAGTCCACTACAAAGAAGAAGTGAGAACCTTATCATGATTTTTAGGGGATAGAGCTATAATATGTTTATTGAGAAAACATCACGCTTTGATGATTCGATTCTAAGCTCTAGAATCTTTGCACACATAGAATTTGTTCGCAAGAATCCATTAAAGTATAGCTGGCCACGTGCCTAAGGATTGAAGTCTATATTGAAGGAGGCAGAAACACAATAGGAATTGGAGATTCGAAGAACCTGGAAGCATGGCTTTGAAGACCCATTTGGCCATGAGTGTATGAAGTCTATCAATTTAAGACCTTCTACATGCTTAAAAACGCAATAATTGAACCAACTTACTCGAGCACGAGAACGATAAGCTGCTCCCGACCAAAGGAAGTCCCTCAATAAAACCTTGATTTTGCGAATGATAACAAGTGACCCTCCCCATATTGCAATAAAATACCAAAGCATGCTCAAGAAAATGGAGTTGACGATAATAGCCCTTCCAATGAGAGAGAGGTGAATGCCAGTCCAATACTCTAGTTTCTTCTGGATTTTGGCTTCTAGGAATTCATCAATGTCAAGAGTATACAAGTCAAGTCCAAATGGGGAATCCAAAAGTTTTGACAATTGATGTTCTACTACCCATGGGCATTCAATTTGTGCAAGCCATAGTAGAGCAAGGTTTAGAGAGAGCCAATATATAAGACTTTTAGGCTAGTTTATCCAGAAGTTGGAAGCGATGCCATATGTATCAAGGAGGTAGAGATGGCTAAAGTAACGTTCTTCGCCTTTGATGGTAAAATTGACGTCATCTACATATTATTTGATGAGTTGCTCAACAACCTATGAAGGGAGAGAGATGCCGGCTAATTCACCATTGCTAAAGAGATGTTTAGCCACAATATTGAGAGCTTCATCTACAAATAGGAATAAATATGGAGCTAGTAAATACTCTTGTTTGACTCCTTGAAGAACTAAAAAGGGATTGGTATCTATACCGTTGATGCAAATGGTTGTTTCTATATTGGCGAATAGGAGTTTGATCAAGTTTATAAAGTCTAGAGGAATCCCTATGGCCTCTAAAACCTTAAACATAAAGAATAGATGAACCATATCATAAGTCTTTTGGAAGTCTAGTTTGAGCAAAATCACCTCACTTCCCTACTTTATGATATTAAGGCAAGGTCAATAATAAAATAAATATATATTTGTATAAGGACAAATGTTTAAATTACAATCATATATAAATGTTGGTCTATGATATAATTCTATCTATAATAGTAATTCTAAAAATAAATAAATTCAAGTAATGAAATGAAGTTTGCTAGATTTGATTTCTTTCAACTTCAAAGCACTTAAGCAGGGTTGACGAATGTCAACGTCCGCCCCAAAATAGTGTCCGTTTTCCGGACATCCGGATGCACGGACGCTAGCGGACGCAACGTCCCGACCGCCGTCGAAAAGCGGACGGGTGGGGCGGGGCGGACGGCCTGAGGCGGACGTCCAAATCGTGCGGACCAGATCAATCCGCGCGTCGATCGGATGGCCATAATCGGGCGGATGTTGCGGACACAGCGTCCGCGTTCGGACGTCGTGTCAACCCTGCACTTAAGAATCAAAATTTTTTTTTTTTTCTTCCTGCCTTCATGGTGATTTCAAAATTTAGAATTTAAATGTTAATTTTTTAAATGTCAAGGAATTCTACTTTGGAATCTTAAAATGAGTACGGAGTACTATCACTTAAGTTCCTACCCATTAGAAAGGAGCAACAGGAGTCCGCTGCTAATTAGAAGCCCACACTATTCTCTCCCAGTTCTTAAGTGCGCGTTCAAAGTGTAGGTGACTTCCAAAGTCGAACGCTCGTGGGTGTAATGCGAGAAGTTGTGTTTTGGCCTCCTTGATTGTGAAACCCTAAGACTGAATCAGAAACGCCGCAACCACAGTGCATGACCATTGCTTGCCTTCCGCATAATGCACCAACACACTTTGCTTCAACTCCCTCTGTTGCTTGATCGTCTCGCAAGTAGTGGGGGAAAAGCTCAATATCAACGCCTGTTCTTGCTCGCTGCCGTCCACGTCATCGATAGGGAAGCGCTGGAAAACAACGTTGTCCTCCAAAAGAGCACTCTTGGGCACTTCCTCTGTAACATTCAACACGCATATGAAGTCGGGCACCTCTAGTGCAATTGCCACAATCTAACTCACCTCCAACATACAACAGGGGCAGAATTTCCATGGACAACATGGTCACCAATCATCTCAGCACTCGGCAATAGAACCGGCGCCAAAGACACGAAACGAGAGCCTCTCATCCAATTCCTAAATCTTCGATGGGATCTTCGAGTAGCAACCGACTTCCTCAAAAGGATTATGGTTGCAGACTTGTTCAATAAACCCAATCAGTCGACTCCCCTTATTCAGGAGATAGTAGAGGATACCCCGGCCCCAATAGCCATAAAATGCCCACTCCCGACATGGCAGGCGGAGGACTTCCCCCCCTTAGCTCTGCCCCCGCCACTAGAAGAAAGAAAACTTCAAAGGAGCAGGCTGCATGATCTAGCCCAGCGCAAGGAGGTCAGGCCTAAGATGGAAAGATCTTCCACTTATGTGTCGGAAGATTGGTGGAAAGCTTGGACTGGAGACTCCCTGGAGCAAATGTTTCAAATCTTCCCTCCACAAGGGGAAGAGAAACGAGTTAAACACCTATCTTTCTGGCCGATTATCTACAAACCGTAGGAAGAGGACTACGAGGTCCTCCTGGTGCAGAAAGTGGACAGATCTGTGTCTATTCCATCCCCGTTGGTAGTAGAATTTCAGAATGTAGGTCTCACAGTGGAGAACATAAAAGGCTTTATCCTATCATCACTATAGGATTACGTTAAGGAAACTTTATGAGACCCCATCCTAATCAAAAATTGGAACTGGATTTCATGGGGAGGCAGATGGGACAACGTGGGAGATAAGTAGGAACTTACGATCATAGCAGTGATGCGAGCGCCGGAACATGCCAGGGTCTCCAGAAAAGTACCTTGGCTCTAGATTGACACATCATTTATCTCGGAGCTAGATCTAGACAAGGGATGAGCCAAGGCTAGCGCCCTTGTCCAAGACTGGGCCAGACTTTATACACCGAAGGCGGAAGAGGCAGAGTGGTTTCTAGGCCAGCAAGCCTCGCTGAGACTAGCGTCCAAGAGAGTGAAAGTTACAGATTTGGAGATGACACACTTGGCCTCAGTGGCACCGGATGTCTCCATGACGGATGACAACAGCTCACATTTATGATGGACATCAGTCTCAAGATAGCGACCTTAAACATTCGGGGTACTAGGGTCGGCTCCCGAGGGTCCCAAAAGCAAGTGCATAACGCCGCATGGTAGAGCGGATGCAGGACAAACCGGACATTTTTCTAATCCAAGAACATTGGATGTCTACGGAAAGGTGCGCAAAAAGAAGTCACAGTCTTCCTTTTCAAGGAGGCTTCTGAGTTTGGAATCTAGCCATTCAAAATCTAGGCACAGTGAAAAGATGGCGTGCCGGTACAACAATCTTGATCTCCAAAGATTTTGCAAGCAGGGTCCAAGTGCACAAAACGGTTGTAGAAGGGAGAGCTCAATTTGTTTCGCTCAAAACGGACTCGGGAGCATTGGTGACACTCATAAATATTTATAATCCCTCCTCCTCTTCACGTATTGAACTTTGGCATCAATTGGTGGATGCAAACATTCCCAAAGACTTTTACATTCTTGGTGGCGATCTAAATATGGTGGAGCGCAACGAAGATCGTATAGGGAACTCCCAAACCTGTACCACTCCAAACCATCAGGAGAAGAGCGCATGGTCGAGATTACTAAATCATTATGGCCTAGAAGATCCATAGCATTCAAACCACTTTCTCAAGGGCACAGATCTGAACTTTACTTGGGATAATAACAAGAAAGGGCAAGATCATCGGATGGCGAGGATAGATCAGCTCTAGATCTCCTCCTCATTAGGAGAGCAAGGAGGCAAATTGACGATTCATCCAATTGCCAAAATTTCAAACCACGCCCCAGTTCAGTTGATAGTCTTTCCTATCCGGAGAAGGGAGAAGAAACCGGATCCCGTTCTAGTGAGTACATTGAGGAAACAAGAAGCAAGGGATCGCATCTCCAAAGTTTGGTTAGCAGAGATAACAAGGGAGCAATCGGTATCCAATATGGATAGACTAGCACAGGTACAGAAAGGGACCAGAGCCGAAGCTGTTAAAATCCAAAAGGAAGCAAAAATTGCTAGATATAGTGTTGAAAACAGGGCTTTGCGAAAGATCCGAGAATTAGAAAAAGAGCTCCAAGATAATCCATGGGATGAGGAGGCAGCTTGTAAGTTTGACGCATCAAAAACCTAGTTGCAGGACATCACATTGGAGGCACTAGAGGACCACTACCATGTGGTCTCCTCGAAATGGCTCAAAAATGGAGACAGGTGCATGAAGGAATTCTTCAATGTATTCAAAGACGCCCAGAGGAAGACAAGTATCCCGCAGCTCAAAGTAGGGGACTTGATGCTTACGGATCAACAATAGAAAGTCAAGGTAGTATCGGCATTCTATGCGGATCTGTATAAGGCAACCAAGGATACTCCCGAGGTGCTTAGTGCCCATTGCCAGGTGTTGTTCAGCATCCCCTGGGATGTCACGCCACAACACAACCAAGATCTCCAAGGAGAAGTAACATTGTCGGAATTGAGAGTAGTAGTCTCGGACCTCACGTTAAGTCATGCCCCTCGAGAAGATGGAATCCCCACAGACTTTTTCAAGGTTTGTTTAGAAATAATAGAGTAGGATCTGTTGTCGGCAGTGCAGGAAGTTCTGGCGACAAGTGCACTCTCATCACAGCACAATAAAGGTATCATCACCCTGATTCCCAAAGGAGGCAACAACATCGAAATAAAAAACTACAGGCCCATCACCCTCCTATCGTCCTTCTACAAAATTATAGCAAAGATCTTAGCAAGGAGACTTCAGAAGATCCTCCCAGAAATTATCAGGCCCAACCAAACCGGATACGTTCATCGCAGGAGCATCATAGACAACATATTCTTAGCACAGAAATCAATGCAGCTAGTAGAGGAAATCGGTCAAGACCTGAGTCTTCTTTTGTTGGACTTCAAAAAGGCTTTTGATTGTATCTCATGGCCTTTCATGCAAGAAGTGTTGCTCAAACGAGGTTTCCACCTGGATTTCATAAAGGGAGTGATGTCATTATATGAGAATCCAACTTCCTCTATAATAGTTAACAAGGAGTTAGGAGAGCAATTTATAGTCTCCAAATCGGTCAAATAGAGCTGCCCATTAGCTCCATTCCTTTTCATAGTAGTTTTCGACGCTCTTGACTTTTTGATGGAAGATAAAAGATATGACATACAGGGATTTCGTCTTCCAAATGGAAAAAAAGTCTTGGACGCGTCCTTTGTAGATGATGCGGCATTATACCTGCTCGAATCTCGGAAGAACCTGAGAAAAGTTAAAATGTTGTTAGATCTATTTTGTCTAGCATCGGGATCCAAAGTAAATTGGGACAAATCCTGCGCTATTTGGGCGTCAAGGAATCGTAGACACTTCCAGTGGGGCTCGGAATTGGGGCTCAGATGGATGTAGGAGGGCAAAAGAGTTCGGTACTTGGGAGGTCTGGTTGGTTATCGGCTCCCAAAGGAGGCGAACATTGAACCGCTCATAGACTAGCTGAAGAAGAAACTCAGAAATGGGTGTCAAAATATGTTTCCCAAGCAGGCAGAGTTCTGATTTGCAATCAGGTTCTCTTTGCCTCCTGTTGGTATATAGCAGCCTGTTGCAGAATGTCTTCCAAAACCAGCGACAAGATCTAGACCCTTCTTACCTAGTATATGTGGACCGGTAGAGACGGAGGGAAGACTTCGACAAGAGTCAGTTGGGCAACCTATATACTTCCGACCCATGAAGGAGGATTGGGGTTAACCGATTCCTTTATGCAATCGCAGGCGTTGCTAGCCAAACTCGTAGTTAGGAGCTTAACTCCAGGGAATGAGCCTTGGAAATCCCTTATGAGATACCGGATAGATCAAGGCAGGCCTTTACCAGACACAAAATGGCACAAATGCCCAGCATGGTTGCTAATTAGTAAAGGCCTTAAAGTAGAGAACTACTCGCCTTTAGTTTCCTCCTGCCTGAAAGCCTTTATTACGGTTAGAGACAACTTAATCCAGAGTCAACCCAGCATCTTATCTGATTCTTTGGCAACCCCTTTTCGGAAATCCATTAATATTGGAAGCGGAAAACCTTCCCTTGGGAAAAGGCCCAAATCTGGGTATGCATCTGTGGGCTAGGGAAGGCCTCACGCAAATCCAGCATTTTTGGGATGGAAGCGAGAAGGACTGGATTTCAAGAGAAGAAATACAAAAAAAGCTCGCAGAAGGTGGAGCGTTCACGGAGATCAGAAGGAGACGCAGATTAAAAATCCTTAGTCATATCCCATAGGAACCAAGAGCTTTTCCATTACGTGGAACAATTGCATGGATGAAAGAATACATAAGTAATAAAGTCTTCTTCCATAACGAGCTTTTGGGACAAGTGGTCAGCTACACAATCAGACCAGGCTCTGAACTCTTATTAATGGACGAGAGGCATTGCTCTCTGCTAGCTGTGGACCTGCAGCCGGTTAGAGTAGTGCAGGGTTGACACGACGTTCGGACGTGGACGTTGTGTCCGCAGTGTCCGCTAACATTCGCGGTCTCGGCGGACGCAACGTCCGCCGGGACCGCCCCGTTCGCTTGTCACCCCGTCCGCCCCGTCCGCTTTGACGGCCCTATTTCCCCCGACCGCCCTACCCAAACTACCCCGCGGTCACTCCCTTAATCTTTAAACAATTAAATGTTAAATGAAGTGCAATGGTTCGCGATTTGTTATTAAAACAATGTCTCTTATAAGTTGAAAGATTATAAAGTTTGACCATAAGTCCATGATAGTCTTGAAACTATGAAAAAATTCCAATTCATTTTCAGAAGGCAAACTAAAAAAGTTTGTGACTTCAAATATATATATACTATTTTAAAAATCAAGATCAACACAAATACAAACATAATCAATATGGGCAAAATGTATTGAATTTAATATAGGATACCATACATTGTGCATATTTGGCTAATTGCACATATAATTTTTTTCATTCCAACTCTATATTTCTAAACTAATTTTTAATGCCTATATAACCTATTCAACTACTACTTCTGCACTATCAATCTAATATAAATGGCGGAAATGTTCATCTAGCATCGGCCAACGATATGTATTAGAAAATCGCGTAATCACATGGGCCAAACTAGTATTTTCATCATCAGTCTTCGAAGAAATGTGCTTCAAGTAAGCATAAAATACTTTTGCAAAGTCATGAAAGGCAAATTGTGTCGCACTAGGTGTTTTAAGTAGCAAGTTGAAATACGCCTCTGACATGTTGTTTCTATTCATCCGCCGAGCAATTTTTCGAATGGCATACTCTTCCGACTTACGTGAATACATCGGAATGACTTCCACATCTGCACCTGCTTTATGCAAATATGCAATACGTGGATCCATCCACCATCTCCTCTGCAAAGTATGTTTCATCTCATCTGCTGATGTGAATGTGTACAAAGACTTCATTGGCTGAGAAGCTAAAGTGGTCATGCCCCAATCGCAAACTCCAATGTACACACATGACTTATCCTTTGGAAAATACAACAAGATGTTGTCCAGTGAAAGATCATCGTGCAAATGTTCAGCAAGATGCACTGCATACATTATATGCATAAATGCCCATGTCAACTCCGTATGCTTCTTCTAATATCGCCCTAAACGGTGAGCTTTTACAACCTCCTCTTCGGTTGGATTTGTATACATCAAACGGATTTGAATGTTGTCTGGATAGTCCTTATCCATATTCAACATTTGTCGAAGAGTTCCACCATTCTACCAATACGCATAACCTTCACACGTCGTTCCGTGCACCGCAGCAAACCATATCACACTCGCGTATGGAATTCGAACAGCCATTGATTCGTTTTGATGTTCTAACTTTGCAAGATCGGGTCGAGTTCTGTGGTGAATGGATTTCTTTGCCGCAAACTCCCAATAAGGAAGTATTCCTGAACATCTTTCAATACAGACCTTTCGAATCATTACATATCCACCTCTCATCATTCTATCATCAATAGCAATCACGCGTGTTGTATCTGGAAGTGCTATGAGGTGCCGTTTGGTCCTTTTCACTTCAGCAACTCCATCATTGTTTTTCTACCAACCAATTGAACCAACTCGATTGTGCTTTTTGGCGAATGGAGCACATTGCCCCTTAAATAAGTCCGCTTTCAGAATCACTTCTTTAAACTGGGCGTCATTGGATCGATATTCCTTGCCATATTTAACCAAAATGACTTTGGAATTCCACAAAGCGTCATGAACCTTGTTCTCCAAACATTTGGTGAAGTGTGTTTTATGCATTTTGTCATGCCACTTCGCCACATTCAATGCATCCAACAACATCTGTGTCATGTCTACCTTGAATTTAGACATGCACTCCTCTTGATATCTGATGTACTTATTGTCTAAAGACAATGTTGTTTCCGATTCATAAAATTGAACGATGCGCTCGATCATGAATTTTTTGCATTCTTCCGAAGGACTTTGGCGAGCTACCTTCAAGTTTGATGGTCCCTCTCCATGTTTTAGCTTCGCAACCTTCTTCTTCCCATTCGGCATCGTGACAAATGAAACTGATATCGATCAAATTTTTTAATTTAAAATTGAATTCACGCGCAAGTGTCCAAAAAATTGACAACAAGGGGGCCCCAATAAACCACTCTTGCCTTGCCTCGGAAAGGAGCCAATGGAGGATGAACCACCAAGCTCTCTGCTCCACCTTGCATTCATAAGAGGCAAAGCAAAAGTGACAATGCGGACGGCCTGTCCGCCCCATCGGACGGCCCCAAACCGTCCGCCCGATTGGACGGGCCAGGGGTGGCCGTCCACCTCCCCGAAACCCTCGAGCCGCGTCTGCCCGATCGGACGGCCACGGGCGGACAAATATGGCGTCCGCCCGATCCGACGGGCAACGGTGGACAGCCCCAAGCCGTTCGCCCGATCGGACGGGCCGCAGCTGGCGGACGCATCGACCGTCCGCCTCCCCAAAACCCTACAGCTGCGTCCGCCCGATCGGATGGCCATGGGCGGACAAATCTGGCGTTTGCCCGATCGGACGGGCTGCGGGTGGCAGACGCATCGGCCGTCCGCCTCCCCGAAACCCTTGAGTCCCGTCCGCCCGATCGGATGGCCACAAGCGGACAAATCAAGCGTCCGCCCAATCAAATTTATTTTCCATATTTGAAAATAGAATCTAAAAAAGAACCACTAATTGTCTAATTTGGGCATTTCTTCATACCAATAAGAAATCATTTTAGTTTTTAGCAATCGTTGAATGAAAAATAAAAAAATTTCAAATATTCAAATAATTCAATCTTTCATAAATTAATTAGAAATACATTTATACCATTTACGAGTTTCTAAATGTAATAAACACACAACAATAATTTCAAAATACACACCATGCTAGTACATATTTAACCTCAAATGCTAAATTCAAAAATAGACATAATATGGCTCTTACAAAGTTACATTTCTTCTTCATATTTTTATTATTTATCACAGTCGCTTATAGCCTTATACATCAACACTATTATAAAATAATACAATGATGTCTTCAACAATATACTTGCCTACATACATACTTGGTGTACACTATTACACAACACTTTTTGAAAAAGTGAACAAAATTGTTGTTCAAAATTGTTCTATTCATTTAAAATTTTGTACTACTTCTACCAATCTAGTGCTCTATACTTGTCGTGAAAATAAAAATGAGAAAATTGAGCAAATACATGCTCACTATATACTTGCATGTTTTTTTATTCAGAATCTAAATCGGACTCAAATTGTTGACCGTTGCCTCTTCTTTGTACTCCAATGAACGGACCACCTCCGTAGTTTTCGTGATATTCACTCAGTGCACCTCCTTGTCCATAGTTTGAACCTCCAAAAGTAGGAGGAGGAACTGGAGTAGTAAGCTCTGATCCTCTTTCATTTGAAGCCCCATAATAAGAGGCCCTATGATGCCCGTATGAATCACTTCTAGTTGATCCCGGATAGTATTG
Source organism: Pseudoscleropodium purum (assembly GCA_963969395.1). NCBI lineage: Eukaryota > Viridiplantae > Streptophyta > Bryopsida > Hypnales > Brachytheciaceae > Pseudoscleropodium > Pseudoscleropodium purum. Next base: position 9,598,677 of record OZ017802.1, read on the forward strand.
GGCGCTTCCGTAAAGAGAGCAACTATACTGCGCAGTTACATGACTTCCTCCATTACCTTCGGAGCCCACTTGAGTGGGCATCGTATAATATGAACTAGATCCACTAGACCTACCATAGTGCGTGTTACCATAGCTATCTGCTCCACCTTGAGAGCCAATTTCAGGGGGAGTGCCATAATGAGAACCAACTACACTTGAACCACCATAATGCGTGGATCCATAGCTCCCTCTTCCACCTTCATATCTATTTTGAGGATCATAACCAGAGTATGAACCACCTCTTCCTTGTTCAGTTTCTCGCGTTCCATATTCATGTCCGTAGGACCCACCATGCCTATCTTGCCGTCCACGATCTTGAAGGCTTCTGCGTGTTGCCTCTTGTATTTATTATTCGAATTCAATTCGTTCTCGTTCTTCTACCCGCTCGTGCCTAACTCCAAATGTGACAGGCGCTTGCATATCATCGTCATCATCGTCATCTGTCCACGCATCTTCAGCATCTCGTAGAATAACTGAAGGTTGTTGTAGATAATCTCGATTGGACCACTCTGGCATACAATCGCTTACGCCCCTCCATTGTGTATCTATAACGGCATCCGTGCACGTATAGTTCTCCACATTGCGACTTGTAGCGATACGCCAGTCTACGTTCTTGTGGAATACAATTTCTGCCCAAACCATTGCCATAACATTATAATTCATTATATTTGGTTTGGCGCTTTTAATGCCAAGAACAGGGTTGACACGACGTCCGGACGCGAACGTTGTGTCCGCAGCGTCCGCTGACATTCGCGGTCCGGTGGACGCAGTGTCCGCCAGTCCCCCGTCCGCCTGTCCGTCCGTCCGCCCTATTACGGCCGTCCGATCGACGCGCGGACTGATCTGGTCCGCACGATCTAGGCATCCGCCTTGGGCCGTCCGCCCCGCCCATCCACTTTCCGACGGCGGTCGGGACGCTACGTCCGCTAGCGTCCGTGCGTCCGGACGTCCGGACGTCCGGAAAACGGACGCTATTTTGGGGCGGACGTTGAAATTCGTCAACCCTGGCCAAGAACTCGATGCACTTGTGTGTATCGTTGTTTGAAGTGCTCACTTTGGCACGTAGACATTTGTCCTTCCCAACGTGGCGCTTGGTGCTCTACACGTTCACGTCGCCAAAGTTTTTGAATGTGAGTCATTTTCACATATTTCTTGCACATTGAGCAATCCCACACTCTTGTTGGTTCCTCTTCCCATCCTGGTTCACCCACGCACAATAGATCAGCCCAAGCATCCCAATCGAACAATTGGGGTCTTCCCTTTCGACTACTTTTTTTGAGTGTTCTATCTTTCGGCATGATGAAGCCGAAGCAAAGAAAATGAAACAATTAGAAAGCTTAAGAACCAAAATTTTGATTTAATTAATTAATTAAAATTTTACAAGCGTGAACTTTGTGAAAATTTGTAACAATTTCACAACAATCGTTCACTCAAAGCGGAAGGGGCACGCAGAGCTTCCAAGGCACTAGTCCGCCCACTCCAAAAGAAAACGATTGTTCGAAATGAGCCGTCCGCCTTCCCATATATATATGCGGACGTCCAGATCATGCGGACCACATCAGTCCGTGTGTCAATCGGACGGCCGTAACCGGGCGGACGGGGCGGATGGGTATCGGGGCGGACGGGGCGGACAAAGCGGACGCCGGATCGGGCGGACAGGGCGGACGGCTCACCTTAAACTCTAAACCCAATGAAGCAAATTGTTCTTTTTTCAAAATCTAACGGTATAGATGTTTAACCCTTAAAGTTCTTTTCACTAAAAGCACTTCAAAATTGCCATTAGTAGTGCAAATATCAAGTCTTAGAAGAAAAATATTTTGGGGCATATGTAACCGTAGGATCTTGTAGTAAATTAGTTGGAAAAGATGTGGAAAAATTTTTAGACAAATCCACCATTTGGATTGTAAGATATTAGATATTGAATGTTTCATTTAAGGAGGCTACTCAATTATGTCTATTAATGAACAATTGGTAGGCTAACAAACCTAACTTAGTATGTATTTTAATATTTGTTGCAATTGTTTTAGGAATATTATAATATAACACTATTATAATATTCTTATAAATGATATAGTACTACATCATTTCAAAATCAACAACATTTGAACACAATCTGTCAATCTTGTCTTCCATACTTCTTTAATGATATATATATATATATATATACATAAAATATATTAGATAATTAGATAAATCAATATGATCAAATCAATGATTATATATTTCATAGATCTATTCTTCATCAATCAAATAAGAGTGCATGTGCAAATATAGACAAAGATGGTTTCTCCATTTGTTCCCAAAAAATAGATAAACAAATAGAAAAAGATATGAAGTGAATGTTACTTGGAAAATTGGAAAGAAAGAAATTGAAGTACTCAATTGCATTTTATTAAGTTGGAAAATTGCATGTGGATGGCATGAATTAATCTTCATAGATGCTAAATTCATACGAGTTGCATTTCAACATTTATGATTTATGCAATTGATTGAATTGAAAGCTCTTGTAATTACATTTTCAAATTTTCAATTCAATCATTCAAATTTGCAAGAGTGATTTATGATAGATTTATAACTTTAAATGTGAAAGCATTGAATGCCTTTATATGTTTGTTTATCAATATATTAATTTTAAATAAATAATATATATTTTTTATAACATATGCATAAACCATTGCATTAAAAAAAACAAAAAACTAAGAGCCAAGCCAAATAGGCTGGTCAAATGAAGAGAATAAGAGAACAAGAGCCCTACGAGACAGAAAGCAAAGGAAAAAAAAGAAAATATCAAAAGGATTCAAAAGAAGGAGCAAGATGCATTCTTGCAAGACCGTAGAATACATAATGATTTCAAAATCCAAACACATTAACACAAATATATTTTCTATTTCAATGAGAGTCAAAAATGAACTACCTTGCTCTCAAAGATTGTACAATGTACACGTTATACAAAATGAACATATAACAGAAAGAGTAGAAGACATCGTTTATCATGATTGAAAACTGAAATGATTTTTTCTTTCTATGTAGAATATTTTATGAAATGTAACAATGTATTTAATTATCATAGTAATTGGTAGAAATCTTTGTGCAATACATAGAAACATTTCATTCATGTGGATTTTTTTCATTTATTTAGGATTAAAATTGAAGTATTATACTCTACAAAGTACAAACCAAAAACAATACCATATACCTAAGTTCAAAAGTTTGCAATTGTTTCGTGAATTCATTTTGAAAACTCAAACGAAGAAATATTTTATAATCAATATCTTGTTCATTTGAATCATTTCAAAATTCGAATTCCGAATTCAATTCCTATTTATAATAGAAATTATGTTTGTCAATATTTTAGATCTTTAAACAATGAACCCTCTTTTTTAAAATTAATATTTAAAAACATTTGAAATAAGAATATTGGAATTACCCTTCAAAATAAATATAGCACATGTATAAGTGTATAATGTATTCTACTCAACCAACTCAAGTAACGAATTTTTCTATGTTTTTAAGGAAAAATATAGCCATACATGATTTGAAAGTTAAAACATTGATTCTTTTTCTTTGTTTTCAAATCTAATCAAAATTTCATTAAAAAATATGAAAGACTCGATGTTCATTTGAAGATCGTGATCCACTTCTAATGAGAAATCACAACCTTTCATTAAATATCATGAGGTTGAAATCCATTAAACTGTTATTCTAATTATGTATTGGGGCCTTTTTTTAAAATTTCATTTGCTTACGATGAAAAAGGAATTGATTATTTCTGCAAAACATTTGATTTCCTAATGAACTTTAAAAAAATTCCCACCATCTTCAGATCTTCTCAAAACCTATTTAGAAGGATAATATAAGTAAATAATCCAAACATATTGAACATTTGAACTTAACCACATTCCCCTCATTTGTAAAACAATTTAGGGGAAAAAAGAAAAGGTTTAGGGTAATTAGGGTATAGGGTTTAGGGTTTACATTTAAAAAAAATAAAAAATGATAAATCAATTACATTGATCCTCATTTAGCAGTGATTATTAGGTTTTTTTTTTTTTGAAATGTTACCGCTCTTTTTGAGTAATAATGGCCTCATAGGATGCACCAATGGATAGCTGGGCGGATGCCGTCGGCGGTCAGTGTTTAAGTGGGGCGATCGGCGTGTCCAAAGCGCGGACGGCGTCGGAAGGCGGAAAGTGCGGACAGTCCGGGTGGATGCGACGGTTGGACGGGGTGGTCGATCGGGGCAGTCCGACGGGGCGACGGGCGGACAGCTCGTCCGCTGCCGAAGCGGACATCGTCAGTCCGCGCGGTTCGGGGCAAGTCCGGCGGCGAACGGCTATAAGGGTGGAGTGACTTTCATTTCTTCTCACTTCAATTCTCCTTCGGTGCCAAGTTGGATGTGCTACTATTGCTTTATGCGCTAGTTGCTCCTACAGGATGGAGAGTTGGGGTCCTCTATCTTTATTATTGTGTTACGGTTGATGCCATCACTTTTGACTATCACGTGAGATTTTTTTATTCACTCCAGTTGGTTATTGAATCCAATTGACAATCATGAACGGCGAAGGTGATCGAAATATGGATGGGGTGACTCCGGTAAGTGAAGCCAAGAAAAAGAGCAAAGTGAAGGGGGCTACACATGACCTTCAGCTTGACATTTTAAATGACCCTACAATTAAAGCAGAGAGCGGGTGGGAAGATGAAGATGCGGAGTATTGAACATCAAAAATGTGCAGGAGCTATGTTAAAATGTACCACATTGACAAGTTGTAGCGTCAAGAGTCGCACAAGAGTCATACACGGGATTTTTGTTGTAAACCATGGACTTGCAACAATAAACATTTTGTCCATTGATCTGAGGAGGTGTGGCGTGTTCTATTTGGAAACAAGCGCAGAAGCAAAGGCTATATTAATTATAGCGTGGCGTGTATGGTTTACGCTAAACTTATATTAGAGCGCAAGATCGATTGGAGCACGTTTCCAAGAACAACAGCTTGCCCACTTCTACTTGAAGCCAATCAAAAGGACATTTCCGACTTGTACAATTCAGAGGGAGAAACAGAAAAAGTATTAAAAAATACTATTGAGGTGAAAACGGATGGTGTGGAGAAAGCCTCAAATGTTGAAGAATTATGGTCTGTACAATCTCCAACAAAAGCAATCAATGAAAGCTCTTCGAAAAATGTGGGGAAAGATGTGGAGAAAGATGTAGAGGCGCAGGAGGGTGAAGTCTTTTCCACAACTCCAACGCGTTTGACCTTTACACCAAATGTTGCGGCACAAACACAAACGTAATTTGTAAACGAAGGCAATGTTTGCACGGAACGCGGGGAAACTTCAAAAAGTAAAGTAGACGAAGTCTTGGCAAAGAAAGTGGCAAAGGCTAATGCTACAATTGATAGTCTGATAGCTGTCGCAGCTTAAAATTTTGATTTTCTTAGTATACACCAAAATAGGAACGGAAACTAGTCATTAGGGAACCGGATCCGATAAGGTGGAGAAGGAAAACTCAAAATTAGCACGGAATGTGAAGTAGTGGGCCTCTTGGATCTAATCCGGTCAGGAGTAACTAACGACAGAAACGGAATGCAACACGGATTAGGTCTAGGACCGGATTAAGATGATGAACCGGATTATAATGGTAAACCGGATTCATGATGATAAACCGGATTCATGATGATAAACCGGATTCATGATGACAAACCGGAAAGGGTCCAGGGACTATAAAAGGAGGAGCTTTCACTGTTGCACCCCCTTTTAGAAACTCGACCTTGAGCGTGCGCGGTTGAGTTTTTGGCGTTTGTGCGTTTGTGTTCTGTTTGTTTTGATTCCGGTTGAGATCGAAGAGAGAACATGAGGAACGGGACATGCGGCTAGGAGAGAGTGAGATAGATTGGAGTGGGAATGCCGCCGCTACGTAGGTCTAGACCAGCGAGTCCCTCTGGAGGCGAGGTGAAGCTTCGGAAAGTCATTCCGGTTATTCCCTCCACAGAGCCGGAAAAGTCTCAACTCATGGAGGATCTCAAATCCATGGGTTGCCTCGGGTTTGCCGAGAAACCCTGGGGTTTTAGGGAGGAGAGAATGGTCAAGGAGCTCCTCGGAAAGCTGTCCAACCAGTTTAACAACACCGTGAGAGGAACTCCCGTCAGCTGGAACGAGGGAATGTGGAGAGGGGTTTACGGTTTCCGGGCAGGAGGTTTAGGGATGGCGAACCGGAAGGATGAGTTTGTCCGAGGGAAGTTCCAGGGAGCCGTCAACCCGAAGGACGGATACGCGGTCGAGGATTGCGTGGATGACCGACACCGTCGGCTCCTGCAATTCTTGGTTCCGGTCCTTCACCCGGAAAAGCCGACCAGGGTGACGATCACCCTTGGCAACACCATTTTCGGTGCCCTAAGTGGTACCCGGAAAGTGGACTGGGCACGGATCATTTCCGATCTCGTGGCCCAGCTCGTTAGTAGGGTTGGGAAGAAAAGGGCCACTCTAGTGTGCCCTTACCTCTTCCACCTCTATCGGGAACACCAAGTCCTCACCGACACGGAGGAGAAGGTGTGGAAGACTCAGGAAGTCCTCTTGAAGTATGGGGAGTCGGAAACGGATGACGAGGCCGAATCCGATTCCGGGTCAGAACGGGAGTCGAGCGAGGAAGAGGAGGAGCCGATGCCGCCGATCAAGCGACAGAAGTTGACGCCTCCACACAAGCGCGGGACGCCTCCCGGTCAAGACAGACCGACCCCGGAAGAGAAACCGGAAGCCGAGAAGACCGTTTCCGGGGGAGACCCGGAAATGTAAGATCCGTTCAACGGTCTTATCAACGTCCTTTGCAACATCAGGGCGGATTGGGAGGTCAAGCACAGGACGCTTGCGGCGATCGGAAAGTTGGTAGGTGCGCCACCGGACAGCAAGTTGGCAGAACAGGTGGCGGAGTGCATCACCAATCTGGAAGGGAACCCGGAAACAGGAAGCAGAGATCCGCCGGTTGCAGGAGGAGGTGGATAACCTGAAGGCAACTCTTTTTGCCTATCGGGAAGACGTGACGGCCATCCGGGAGATGGCGGAGGAAACTCAGAAGATAGCCGAGCGAATCAAGGTGACCCTGGGAGAAACCGGAACGGCCGCCGCCAAAGCGAAGCTCTTCGACGAGAAGATCCACAAAGAGAAGAAACTATCCGGTTCCCGGATGGTCCGGATTCTCGCCGACTTCGCTGAGCAGGTGGAGACGGCAATGGTGGAGGGGCGGAAGGCTGCGGACCGGATCGAGGAAAGCAGCCGGAAGCTGACTGGAGCGACGTGCTCCAAGGGGATTCATCTTTCGGATATCTCACTACCGGATATCTTTCCGGACGCGACTATTGCGAAGGATAGGAAGGATTGGACTCCTGAGTCCAAGAAGTCTACACGGGCTGAGACTCTGGGCAAGAGACCGGATATCACAATCGACCTGGAGTCTTCACCCGGATCTAACCCTGCGGAGGGGGAACGGATCCGGAACTTGAGTGAAGTCTTCGAGGAGCTGGTTCCGGAGGTCGGAAGCCCGACAATAGGATCTAGGGTTGTAGAGTAGATAGGATTTTGATTTCAGTTAGGAGTAGGAGCGGATCCGGATCCGGATCCGGCTCAACAGTATTAGGTTAGACCGGAAGTTAGATTAGGATGGCGGCGGACCCCCACGGGTTTTCCGCTCCTTTTTGTGCTTTTAGGGTTTTTACCCTTTGTATATAAATCGGTTCCTGAGATGGGAACTGGGAGTTTTTCATTTTGCAAACTTCTTGTACCTTTCTCTTCTCCTCATTGTGTGTCTCTCTCCAGCGCGACAGGATTGTATGATGTAGAGTTAGGATAGTACGAGCCGGTTTGCGAGTGATTTCTCCCCTTGGTGTTTCTTTTCCGATCCAGGGTGCATGTAAGTAGGTATCGAAGAGTTGGGAGTGAACTTAGTTCCTCAGCACGTCTAGAGTTTGAGATTCCGGGTGAGAAAGCCGTTGTTAGGCTAGGCAGGTAGGGAAGGATTCCTTAGCTGCGCTAGAACTCCCGGGTGGGAAATCCGGTCGAGTGTCCGATCTCCTGTGAGGTCTCACCACCCATATGGGTAACGGAAGAACTTTAGTTGATGTTGGAACGGACAGGTGCACTTGTAACCACCTGTCTTCGCACGGATCGGAAGTAGCATCAAGGTCGTTGTAGTACGAGAGGGTCGAGTGTGGGGTCTTTGTGTGACCTACAACCCGGATTGCTATCTGGGTTGTTGTGAAGGACCAAACCGAATCCGGATTAGCTTAGGAGTTTAGGAAGTAGGACAGTGGGTCTTCAGCCACTATAAGTCACGGAAGGAGTGGTGGGCCTACCACTCTCAAATGTAAGCGGCGACCCCTCTGATGGTGAAACAGAGGCAAAACTAAACCGGATAGGATTACGGATACAGGATGACCATCCCGACCGGATTGGTCAGGACGGATTTCCAGGATCGGAAGTTGTGAGATCCTGGGATTTGGGTATTTGTATGGACCGGATAGTTAGTAGGACCGGAAGAAGGGGAAATCCGGTCTATAGTTAACCGGTGTGGTGGTATTTCTGGTTCTAGATCTAGGACCGGAAAGTAAGATTGGGATACTGACTGAGCTTAACTGCTTAATAGAGCTAAATACTTCACAGGATCTCGTGGGTTCGATCTTTAGAGTCACTTAGTTATACTCTAGAGCGATTTTTGTGAGTATAATGGGGAATTGACCTGCCCTGTGTTGCGACAATAGCCAACAATTGTTTTGATAGTTTGGTCTACAAATCTCCGCCTATGCATCAAGGCGTTGAATCTAGTCCAGCGTTAAATTTAGAAGACAAAGTACATACGTCTCGTGGACAAGGCGTGACGTTTGATAATATATCTTCATTATGAAGCTCTGAGCGTAAAAGGCGGGTGGAGGAGTTTCCGTTTACAGCGTCATTGCCGAGTCCTCTACATCGAACCTTGCAAGACATGTCCAATTCAAAACAATTGGAAAATCTTTTGAAGTTCTCGGTTGAGTTTGCTAACTTTCATGAAGAAATAGGCGGATTGTCTAACCCCGATGATGGTGCTACTGCTGTTTTAATGAGTCCACTTGCAGATCCAAAGAATGTTGCACATATACTTGATATAGCTTTCAAGATGATGATGTCAACTGAATTTTTAGCGAACGTTGTTCCGACTTTTATGAATTTGGCCTAAGAGTTTTCTTTCATGGCACGAGAGATGTTGAAAGGTGCTATAGCATTTCAGAATCTCACAAAGATTTTCGGACCACTTTTCGAAGAAAGAGATATTCACATACTACAATTGGTGGAATATGGGAAGAAAATTGTTGACCTTGGAGGAGTGGAAGCAAGGTGCAAAGTGTTGGAGTTGAAATTAAAGACTTCGGAGAGTGAGGTTGAACATTTAAATCAACAATCATCGAGGTAAATGGAGGAGTTGATGAAGATGCGTAAACGGATTGTAGAATTACAAGGGACCTCCAAGAATCCAAGTGAGGTTGCAATCTCACCAGTGATTGTACTCGGAGACAATCAAGAGACTCAAGAGAGTGAAGATAAGCTCTCTCTTCCTTTTGATAAGGCCGAAGCAAGCGACAACCCTGCTATTGTGAATGTACAAGAAAGTCACGACATGAGCATGTTAAAAACGACACGACAACCATCAATGGAAAAGCTTTCATCCGTTTACGTGAATGCGGAGACGCAAACGGAGAGTTGTGACTTTGAAGAATTGAAGCATAAATTGGAGGAGGCAACTGAAGCAAAAGGAATCGTTGAATCCAAGTTGAATTGATTGCAATTGTGCTTGGATTTGAAGAAGTTTATGCCATCTAGCGACTTGGAGTCTCGATGGTTAGCATAGGTACAAAGACTCCAAGACAGACCCTCTGTAGTATCTTGAGCAATGGCAGGTCTTCAAACATTGGCAATGGAGTCGAATGAAAATTGCGATGCCATTCAAAGCTCTTTGAGTTGGTTCAAGACTATGTTTGACCAACATCCTTCAAAGGGATATACGGAGATCACATGTTGGGGAGACATGGATGCCATGTTTGAGCGGTTAAACCACACAAAGAAGGACCAAGCTCCACCCATCAATTGGGCCTTGGAAGTAGAGGAAGGATGGGTCCCTTACAACACACTTTCAGCACACATCAATGTGAAAGACAAGCGAGTGGTACATGCTTGTGATCCAGCCTCCAATCTTGGATGGTTGTTGTAGCCTTTGCCAAGGCCTCTTCGGACCAGAAGGTGCGGTAACCATGGGCCAATGTCGCCACACTTTCCATGTCATTTGCATTGTGAAAGCATCACTCATTCGTTCGGTGTGTGCTGAGTGTCGTAGTCCATTGAGTGCTAGGTTCTACGAAATGTTTGGTATCTTGGAAGCTATGCCTCCAAGCCACGAGTACAATCATTGGAATCTTCCTCTTGATCAAGCGCCGTACAAATTTCAAAATTATCAACATTGGGGAAAGCCAATCCGGCGGAATGCAAATGAACAGAGGCATGATTTGTATGAGGAATCTCAACAACCATTGGATTTGGATGTGTAGATGACTCACAATAGAGAGGTGGAATTGCGGGCTCGAGGAATCGTAGATGACGCGGCCCGTGAAATGTTTTGTCGCAACATGGGGGGACATTAGAGCTTGCAACACGAAAAGTTCTTTCATTTTCTAGATAAAAAAGTGGAGAGAAGACCAGAAGACAGTTGGGTGGAGGTGAACCATGGAAAAGAGTTCGATGAGCAGTATAAGGCATACGACTACACCCTCGTAGGTAGGGCCCTTCTATTGTCGAAGTTGGAAGAGGTTGCAAAAGTTCGTGCTGTCTACGATACAAATGGACAAACAAGCACAAGACATTCATTTGTAGATGTGGCAGCAGCATTTGATAGGTGCATTGGCGATATTATAGGGCATTGGAAGGCTTTCCTATTGGATGGGGACTGCCTCACAGTATGGCAAAGGAAAGGAGATGATGAAGTTGTTCAAGCGATGGTAGATTGTATGGAGAGCAACTTGAGAACCTTAAAGGCAGACGAAGTCGATTTATCACCGAAAAGAAAACAAAAAAAAAAGCGTGAAGAGGACGATGACTTCTCTCCGGAAACCAAGAAACAATTTCATAAGGTAGACATCGAAGTTCAATCTAGAGGGCAAATAGTCCATCCAAATCAACAACGGTCAACTCGTCAATCATCTGCTAAACTCCTCAGTACAGCAGATTTTCCTTTTGTTTTGGGAGAAGGTAGTGGTCCATCCGGTGGAAAGTAGGATTTTAGGAGAATTTTGTTTTTTAAAAACAATGGTCCTTTCATTGTTTAAAAACAAAAAAGAATGTGAAAGATTTAGATCTTAAAAAGATCGTATAGGATTCAATAGTGATATTGGAACTATGTTTTCATGTATTTTGTTTATACATATATATTTATATATAAAGATGCTATATTTTCATTTGCATATAAAAATATTTTTATATGTACATCTTATTTTACGTGGATGCATTCATTTCTGATTGTGTAACATTCAAATTACATAACAATATAAAATTTTCTAATGATTAATGGAAATGCGAAGTCCGCCCCGTCCGCCCTGTCCGTCCGCCCCGTCTGGTCTGTCCGCCCGCCCGCCCCGCCCGTCCACCTTCCGACGGCGGGAGGGACACTGTGTCCGTTAGCGTCCGTGTGTCCGGACGTCCGGAAAACGGACGCTATTTTGGGGCGGACGTTGAGATTCATCAACCCTGGAGTAGTCAGATGGTCAGCCTAGTGGAGGACTTTTTCTAACTATAATCCACAAACCCCTGTAGTGGAATATGACTCTATCTGGCTCTTTAGGGAAGCCAAACTCTAGGATCTCCCGTGGGATCCAGAGGAATGGAGTTGGGGCAAAATCGGGAAACTAAATTCGACCCCCTTCTACGCGTACACCGTCAAGAGAAGATACATCTCGGGCTTAGAGAAGAAATAGAAGATTTCCATTGGTAAGCAGTCCCTCATTAACAGGAACTTCACCACAGAGAGGATTTCTTTCATCTACAGTTTGTTATGGCATCAAACGAGACCACACAAACCTGCCATGTTCCTGTGGCAGCTACTGAATAAGGGGATCGTTACAGGGGAGTGGCTCATTAAAAGAATTCCCAATGTTAGAGTCGGCTGCCCCCTTTGCGGCCATAGACTGGAAACCACTACTCACCTATTCTGGAAATGCAGACTAGTGAACCCGCTCTAGACCAGGTTTAACCTTCTCGATACTGCCCATGGCATTCCAAAAATCAAAGACATCATGGATGTTACCTTGGGTAGAATTAGCAATCTGGATGTTGTTAGTTTAGACAAGTATACTTATGTGTGTCAACCTTGGGATATTTTTAGATCTTATATTGTATGGCACATATGGGTAGAAAGGTGCAACGCCAATTATGGCACCTTGGACTTCAACTCGACCCGGGTTATAAGGGCAACTTAGAGCTCCACAGAGCACACTGGCATGGCTATCAAGCAAGACTTTAGGACTAGAATTAAGAACAGTGATAGACGTAGCGAAATTCAATCCTCCTTTAACTCTCTTTGGTCCCTCGATGTTTCTTCACCCTAGACTCATAGTCTGGAACTTTAATATCCCTTGCGAGCTCTACTTGTAATCCTGTTTTTCTTTTTGCTTATGTGAAGGGGCCATGTGCCTCTGCCCAGCCTTTTAGGCTTTTACAGTAACCGACTTTCGGCTTCCGTGATGAGTGATTCGAATGCGAATGCGAATTCTGGCCTGCACGATATTTAATGTTCCCGCTTTTACTTTTGCTTCATTTCACTTGAAAAAACAAAAGTGATGAACAAATAACAATTCTATCACCAAGTGTAACTTCAGTTTACCCTTAGAGGATGGACCTATTACCATACCTTGAGGTTAGATTCGTCATAACCAATTTGAAATCATTTATTTATCATAAAAATCCCTTTCGTTAGTAGCTTTTAGAATTTCTAAAAATTCATTATGGAATAAAAAGAATATTTTGTTCACTTTATAGGTAAAGACTTCCAGCTAGCCTTATGGTCATGTAGACATGTATAGTAGTTGTATTTTCCAATTTTATCTTGGGACTTGAGCTTTAGTGTAGTTAAGGAGGCTTTAGTGACAATTACAACTACTTCTACATAGTATTTGGAAGCCCCCTACCTGGGTGGCCCCTAAGAGCCCCGCCCTTAGTGAGCTCCTTAAAAGCCTTGCCTTCATTTTTAAATTTTTTACTTACTTTTTAATTTTTTAGTTTTTTAATTTCATGGAGATCTTTTTCTAAGATTCAAATTATTTTCATCAATATTTTCTACACTTTTCAAATACATCATACTAGAATTTCTAAAAAATTCATCATAGGCCATATTCAATTATTTTTATTTTATGTTTTAACGAATTTGACTCGAGTGTAGGGTACCATAGAATTAAAATCACATTCCACAATTATTTTGACACTCTAATTAACACTGAAATTCAATATTATAATTTTAATAAATGATGGAATTTCCATGGAATTAGAATCACATTCCACAATTTATTTTGACACTCTAATTAACACTAAAATTCAATATTATAATTAAAAAATTTCTCATGTTTCTAATTCAAAAAAATTTAGTAAGGATTTTGTATTTTAATTTGCAATTCTCAATTCATTAAAAGGATTTGTAGGAGATGGGAGGGTTGTTTTCATCATTGTTCCCCTGGCAACTAGGAAATAGACACTATTAGAATTTTTTTGTTTGTTTATATTTTTTATTTTTAAATAAAAAAAGTTGAAATTAAATTTTTTTTTAGATACATGGTAGTCATTGTGCCACGTAAGGTAGCATATGCAGCAAGTTTCCAAGGTTTGAAAACCTTAAGGAACTCGCAGCCTTCCAATGTAGTTGAAAGTCTTCTCATGCAAATTTTTAAGAAGAGAAGAAGACTATATAAGACTCTTGCATAAGGTCTTTGAATCAATTCTAGTCATGCATGTCCTACATACCTCTTCAATTGTGCAAAAGCAATTCTTTTTGTTATTTGGTTTATCTCAAATAATTTGATGGAGAGAGATTTAATACTATGTATGACATAAAAAATTTAATCAAGAATATTTTGAAAGGTGAAATGCCTCCAATAATGTAATCAATCTTCAAACCATTAAATATTGAGCCATCCACTGGGTGGATGATAAATGTTGTAAAATATATACTTATTCAATTAATATTTATAAAGAAATTCCAAGGAAACTCATAAAATATATCAATGGAAAAAAGAAAGAAGGCTTTAAGGTATGTACACCCTAATCATCACTATATAACAACAATTGAATATAGTTACTATCATAAAATCCAATTTGTTTTTATCATTTTGTAAAAGAGGATCCTAATTACTTGAGCATGTGTTAAGTTAATTAGATCCATTGTGGGAGAAATTATAATGGTGATGTACATTCAAGTTCCAAAATGTATACCATCATGACAACAATTATGCTCATAATGGGTTTACTTTTGTTGGTATCAACAATGGGCCTAGTTACCTTATTATGAAAAAATCATGAAATTTCAAAGGATTGATCAGAAGTGTACCAAAAATTGACCCTAGGCTCTTCTAAACTTTCATGTTGTAATTGTGTACATTCTATGTTGTTGTGATATAAATTGTTTTAATATTTAAAGATATTTATTGTCATTATTTTTATTGGATTTGATTGAATTCACTTGTAATAAAAGGATAGGAAAAGAAGTCATGGTGAGAACCATGGTTTGGTTCATTGACAAAACATATTAATTACTCTTAAATGTTCTAGATCTTGTCAACAATTCATAGGAGGATGTAGGTGACAAATTAATTGTATAACTTTTCTACATTAACTTCCTAGTAATACAAAACTAGAAGCTATCTACGATGTTCAATGAGTCCAATGAAGCTTAAACCTTGTTGCGGTCCAAATAACACTTCACTGCTCAATGGGTTCATTACACTTTGTTTCCAACCTTGTTTGAGACACAACTAGCTAACATTACACATGTCATGTACCTATAGTGTTAATCACTAATTCCAATTTACATTGCTAAGTTCCAGTCATCAAAATTCAAATATACACTTCCTACATGACATTGGATATGTCATTTTGTAACATGAGGTGGAACTTCCATTTTAATGTATTAGGACCTATGGTGGCCACTATTCACCACACTCCTAACCACCTTTGAGTGTCACCCCAGTGACCCCACCCCAAAGTAGTCTATCATATAATTGTTACTCTTTTAGCATTTCTAAATGGGACTCCTAACTCATAATACACCCAGTATGGGCAAGTAAAGGGTGGGACTCCATCCCAACCGGTGCCATTGGAGACCTCACACAAGTGTTCTATGGTACCTTGGAGTCGGTAGTGAAGTCTCACCACCAATCTTGAGTCATCAAGACTCATTAAGGCTCCAAAAGGGGGGAGGAAGGAGACCAACACCTCCTATAGTATTTTCTATAGAATTCAGTAGACCCCATCCCTCTTATGTCAAAGTAGTACCTAAACCACCTTGGATTTTGGAAAACCACCCATTTCCACGAAAATCACCATGTTACGTCACTGTTTGGACCTTCGAACTTCTAAACTATATAACTTTGCGGCCAAAGCTTTAAAACCCACATACAAGCCCATTTTGGATATTTAAGCAAAGAGTAAATGCCAATGAACTTCTCACTTATCCCATTTGGACAAGTTCTTACAAAGTTATGGCCCCTCCAAAGATTTGGGTCTATTAGATGAGGTCATTTTGCTGTCACCATGGCCCCTCTCTTTGGCTATAACTTTTGATTCATAGCTTAGTTCTTGTTGTTTTAATTTTCTTGTATTCATTGATTTCTAATTGTATATCACATGCCTTATTTCAAGAAGTATTCCTTAGAAACAACCCCTTTAGAACCCTTAAGTGTCCCAATGTCATTAGGACACCCTCAACTTTGAGCGGCCATGATTTTTAGTTCACTAATTCAAATCATGTGTTCTTTAGATAGTTAGAACCATCTTTTGAAGAGTTTTTCAAATATGTATGACGCTCTACCATTTTCTTCAAATCTAGGGTGCTATTGTATCATGTTTACTTAGGAGTCTTTCATTTCTCCCTTCTTAGACTATTGCAAAGCTTGGGGAGTCACTCTAAGGTCCCCTTTGCTCATTGTGGCACTTTGGGCATTCCAAAGGAGATAGGGGCGTGACAAACCTAGAGTGAATAGGGCAGTAGAGACTTAACTAACCAACCAAGTTTGCAACTAGGCAATTGATTTTGCTTTTACTTTAATTTATATGAAAAATAAAATTATGGTATCAAACTCAATTTATACATTTTTTATATAAGAATATTATATTATATATTATTTATACAATTCTTATATGAATATAAAATATGAAATATCATGTATATGCTATATATATATATGGAGAATGTTCACTATACTTCTACATTGTGTGATTATGGGCTTCTTTATGTCTTAGGCTAATTCTAATTGCAACTAGGAACTTGATGTTTACATAAGGCAAACCTTCTCAACTGAACAATACTATAAATATTTTATTTTTAAATTTCCTTTTTGATTCAATGTAAGCATCCCATTTTGGATTGTGATGATATAAGGGGGTGTACATATTTTATATGAATCAATGGTAGAGATATTTTGATGGAGGAATAATTTTTATTATAAATTTGAAAAGTAACCTCACCCTTTTAATTTGTAGCTTAACCTTGTCAAGACAATGAGGCCAAAAGTGACTAATGGATGATTTTAAAGATCACTATAGAAATGAAGAATGCACCTATTGTTAATTCATTCATAAATTCAATCATTTTTTGGTGACCACATTTACCTAGCTTAGGTGAACTAATCCCCTTGCTCACCTTAATTTTATCCTTAGAGAAAATACATAAACGTTTTATTTGTCATGCATGATAAAATTTGAAAATCTTGAATTTATATTTTAAATCAAAAGCCTCAAATGAGCTAATAGAAGTAGGAGAGGTGCAAAATATAAAATTAATCAAGCACAAAATAGGGGGGCTATTTTTTAGATGCACTCCTAGAATGACTTTAGGAGGAAGGTTCACCTCGACCATTATGGCTAGGGAGGATTGACCCGTACACTGCTCCATCAAAGGGTAAATGTAAAATTGCCCCCTATTTTAAGCCATTTAAATTTTGTATTTTGTCTTATCTCCTTGCTAATTTGGGGTCTCTAATTTCAAATATGGTTTCAAAATTTCAAATTTTATCATATGTGACAAATGAAAAATTCCAGTGTTTTGTACAAGGATAAACAACGGGACAATAATAGGTCAACCTTCCTGGCCGGCCATTACCGGTAATAGGTCTTGTCTTTTCAGAGTTCATAAGCCTAGAGCATCATTATCCTGTTTTCATCACAACAATCTAAATATCCGCGTTCACACGGCGACAGGGACATTTGAACCACACTCTTCGTCTTCTGCAGCTGCCCCGCGAACATCACACCAAGCCTCATTCTTTCTGCTCTCCGTTTCTGCAAATCAGTCGCACGCCCCAGTGTGTCTGAATTCCATAGTTCACGATTGTTGACAATAGCCACCATGTCGATGCGCGCAGTGGCCGTGGCAACTGCGGTTTCCTCACCGGCCTCTTGTTCCTATGTGCACCGACTAGGAAGTCGCGCCATGGTTGCGGAGCTGCGAGGAGTGAGAGGACTGGGCATGGCTGCGGCCATTGTACCTGCCAGCACGCAGCTGCTGCGCTCCGTGCAGGAGAACAGGAAGCTGTCGAGGTCCGCGACGGGCGTGCGCGCTATGGCGTCTTCCAATGGCGCCTCGGTGCCTGGAGGGCTCCCCATCGATCTCCGAGGTTGCGAGAATGCATGATCGTCATTGAGGCTATCATTCCATTGTAATGTATTTTGCTTCGTATCGTGTGGATTTTTACGATTCTGGCGTCGATGTTGATGGTGTTTGGTGGATTGTAGGGAAGAGAGCCTTCATTGCCGGTGTGGCCGATGACCAGGGATTTGGGTGGGCCATTGCGAAAGCTCTTGCAGCAGCGGGAGCTGAAATTCTTGTGGGGACGTGGGTTCCAGTATGTGCCAGGCACCTGATTGAATTCGATTGTTTCGAGTGAGTGTTTTGCGTGATTGGCGTGGTTTTTGTTGTGTTCGGGGTTTAGGGCTACTTCCTGATTGTATGGGATTTGATTGATGTTTGTGTGGACTAATGTACGCAGGCCCTGAACATCTTCGAGAGCAGTCTGAGGAGGGGCAAATTCGATGAGTCCCGAAAGTAAGTGCACGCGTTAGGATCACTTAAATAGTCTTGTATGTTCGGGTAGATTGGCATTGGAGTTGTGGGTGATGAATATTTGATCGATTCATTTAACCCTGCAGAGCATTGGTTTCATTGGGTGATCATGCTGGCTTTGCTTGATTGTGCAGGTTGCCGAACGGAGAACTCCTGAAGATCACGAAGGTGTATCCGTTGGATGCTGTTTTTGACACTCCGGATGATGTTCCCGAGGATGTAAGTGGACCTCTGAGCTTGTGTTGAAATTTTTTTGGTATTCTAGTTACTGGCGGTTGCTTCGTTTTTGGTGATTGTGAATTGTTGAAGTTGGTTCCGTTGCAGTCGAATTTCTAGGTTTCGTGAAGAGCGATTTTTGTTTATACTATTGCTCATCCCCTTATAGCATGCTGCGCTCTATTGCAGAGCACAAGTTTCAACTCAGTTGGTGCGAGCCTGACATGCCGATGGTGCTATTACTGTATCCACAGTTGTAGTAGGTTCATCTTTTAATTGAGTTTCACTTATGAGCTTGTGGGACTGATTTGTGCAGATCAAGAACAACAAAAGATACGCTGGGTCATCCGCATGGACCGTGCAGGTAAGAATTGTGTTCTGTTTTTGTCTTTGATATTTGTGGTTCCAAGAATATTTAGAACCGAAAGCCATTCCCCTTGTGTGTCTGTCTTCATAGGCATTCCTTATTCACATTTCTCAATAGCAAGGGAAGTTTTTGCAGTCCCTGTGATTGTGTGACAAGCGTACAAACCTATTCCATGAAGTCACTTGTACACTGGTATTGATACTATGTATCGCGCAGGAATGTGCCGATGCCGTGAAGGCCGACTTTGGCAGCATCGACATCCTGGTGCACTCACTTGCCAATGGACCTGAAGTAAGGATTTCAACCACCTAGTAAATGCTGGAATAATGATCGTGATTTTGTTCCTCTTCAAGGTTCTCGACTTCATTTATTACTGTAGAGCGGTTGACTTCGTGTTTCAACAGGATATGGGAATATGGGCTGGTGTTGGGCTAAATTTGTAGTGTATCAATGTCTCCAGGTAACTAAACCGCTTATGGAGACCACTCGGAAGGGTTACTTGGCAGCAGTCTCAGCCTCCACATACTCCTACGTCTCGCTTTTGAAGTACTTTGCTCCTCTGATGAGCCCAGGTACGAATTGAATGCGGAAGCCATTCGTTCGATACCGTGGAGTGAGACCGTTAGCATATATATCCCCTTAATTCTTGGCTACTTAGGAGTTCTTATTTTCAGTTAAAACTTTGGTTTTGTATTACAGTCATTTTGAAGTATTGTCTGGAGTATCGATGGAGTCTTCCTCCTAATTTGCTTCTTGTGAAGCAGTGCTTGTTGCTGAGGAATCGATTGTGCTATTCTGGATATGATGTAATCCGGAGAGAAGATTTAGCGCTAGATTTCTTACGGATTTCTAACTGGTGACCAAGGCTTATGGCAATTCATTTGATTCGGATGATATTGGATGGCTGCAGGTGGTTCTTCTCTTTCCCTCACTTACTTGGCATCTGAGAAGATCATCCCTGGGTAAGACTCGGAGAGTCTTGTGAGATGCATGAACTTGTGCTCCCCATAATTTGGTGATGATTCACATTTGCATGCTTCTGATTCGTATGTTGGAATTTAGTTACTATGGGTTTTTTAAATTCAAAGAGGATGTGTCCCAAAATGCTTGGAGTTGAGTTCGTCCTTCTGCCAGATTTGGCACTGCTTACTTTCTTTGTTTGATGTTTTTTCGTTAGGGAATGCATTTGCTTCATGCTATTGAATAATCGTTTGTCTGAGCACATCATTGTCTTGGGAGCCATCTTTGTGGATCGTTTATGGCCTTTCCTGTACATCATGCGGATAAAATGATTGACTAATGAGGTTGTCTGTGATTATGACAGATATGGGGGTGGGATGAGCTCTGCCAAAGCTGCACTGGAGAGTGATACACGTGTAAGCCCCTGATCTGTAGAAGATATGCATCCGAGATTTTTGTTCTAGGAATCCCTCTGAGG
This sequence comes from Pseudoscleropodium purum, assembly GCA_963969395.1. Lineage (NCBI taxonomy): Eukaryota > Viridiplantae > Streptophyta > Bryopsida > Hypnales > Brachytheciaceae > Pseudoscleropodium > Pseudoscleropodium purum. The sequence continues at coordinate 9,619,068 of OZ017802.1, forward strand.
GTTGTTGAGAGCTCATGGCAAGATGGTGAGGTTGTTTGTCTTGTCTTTTCTTCAAAATGTTTGTTGTGACAGTCTTGTTCTTGGACTGTGTGTTCTTGTTAAGCTCCTGGTAGGATAACATAGAAGTAAGATTTTGTACGCTGAGATCATTTTTTTGATTTGGCTCACTACAGGTTCTGGCATTTGAGGTGGGCCGGAAGTACGGCATTCGGGTGAACACCATTTCAGCAGGTAGGGAATTTTGGAGACTCTTACAGAGATTGCGCCCGTTAACTGGTTTCATTCTTTCCTTAGTTCCGATGGGCGTTTTATGTGTTTTACGTGTCCTGGTCTTACCATCGTGTAGGATGTTTGAATCTTTTGTTTACGGTGAGTTCAGGTTGCCACGCAGATGTACTCATATAATGTAGGTGTTTGGGTTTTGAGTACTGCAACCAAAACTTAGCCGAAATATGTGTCCGACGTTTTCTGGATCATTGACTTTTGCGACATTGTTGTGCAGGTCCTTTGAGAAGCAGAGCAGCTAAGGCTATCGGGTTTATCGACGACATGATTAACTACTCCACTGCCAATGCTCCTTTGCAGAAGGAGCTAGTAGCTGGTGAGCCTTACATCATGCCGTCTGCTCAACCCCATTCTTGTTCACAGTATGATAGAAATTTGCAATGCTGTGGACTTGTTGTAATTTGGCCTTGTGAGTGTTTGCTGTACTTTTAATACTTTGTCTTGCTTCAAGTTTTATTCTGATTGCCTCGTCAATTTTGTTGTCCGTGTGCAGATGATGTTGGACACACAGCTGCATTCTTGGCATCACCACTGGCTAGTGCTATAACAGGGACATTGATCTATGTTGACAATGGGCTACATGCGATGGGGTTGGCAGTGGACAGCCCGACGGTTTCCAATGTAGCGGCCCCTGCTCCCGGGAAGTCAAATGCTGCGGCTTGAATTTCAATGCTGTGGCTTAGGGAAGGTGGATGAAATAGAATTTTTCTCGAGTTTCAAGCAGTTCCAAACTGCTGGGAGATATGTACCCGGAGTAGTTTGTACGAATTGAGGTGGTATTGATCATTTGTAGGAATGGGTGATGAATTGATGATAGGTAGTTCGATGACCGCTTTCCTCTTCTTTGACATGTTTGAGACGTGGCTTTGAGCAAACCCGGCATACAATTGCTGCCTACAGAGTCTCAATGTTGCTTACAAGTCAAATATTGAACAGGAGCGTTAAGGCTGAAGAAAGATTCGGAGATTATGTTGTACAGTACAGTATTTGTTGTGAGTTTGTGACACAGGCTTGGTAATCGTAAGAAATTTAAACTGAATCTACTTTCATCAGATGCGTTCTTATGGTTTGAATAGAGAGAATAAACTCAAATCCTTTTTTAGGATTGCCGTAAATTAAGAACTTGTTCATACTGGTTACCACACATGGCTACAAGTAACTGAGTGACACCGGTAGTGGTTTGAATACTTTGTGAATTGATTGCTTTGTTTCAAATGGTAACTGTGTGATCCCAACTATGGATTCAAATTTTCCAAGTTTTATCATTTGTAGTAAACAATACATTATGTGTTTTCCGTAGCAAAAGTCAGGAGAGAGTCATAAAATATAAAAGTCTTTGGATGACAGAAATGTGTTTTTGCATTATTAGGTAGGCTCCTATGAATGCAATTCTTGACAATGTGGAGTGGTGATTTCTTCTAGGTTTTTAATGAGCTAATTCACAAAAGAAGGCAAATTTGTGGTTAGAGATTCAATGGCACTAGCATATATATGAGCCTAGAAATGCAAGCCTATGAGCTTGGAGTCTAGGGCTTAGAAACTTAAAGGAAAAAAAATTTATCCTTTAAATTTTGGCATAGCTGGCAATTTTTAGGAAAATTTTTGTTTAAGGAAAATTATTACTTGTGATTGTAGAAAATATAGGTACCCTATAACCATGGAAGATAATTTGATTATATCAAATTTGATAAACTTGAGCAAAGTCTCCAAGTGAATTGTTCAAACAATCCAAATGTTACTTTACCAAACACACTAATGCCACATTTAATTATTTTTGGACTATTCATTGAATTCTAGACTAAAGATCATGGGGGCCTCTAATGTTTTGCATAGATTTCCCAATGTTTTGCATCATCTTTTGATGATAATTTTTTTTCTCATAATGACCATTATTAATTCTAGACTTTCAAAAGTAGTTAAATGTGGCATACTATAAACTTATTCTATTTTAGAAATTCGGTTCCAAATTTGGTTTGGAGTTTAAAGACTTTGCAATTAGCAATAATTAAAAAATTACAAAACCTTAGTATTCTTGGTCTTCCCAAATCAATCTTCAACAATATATCTTATATTACTAACTTCCAAATAAACTTCTTCATTAGATGAACTTTATTTGTTCAATAAGATTGTGAGTTCTCTAAATTCTTAGACTATGGAAACTTAGCTACAATAGCAATCTGATGTAGCACATCAACTGTTATGTAAGATAATAATACTTAAAATACTTCATATTTAAAAGAAAAGAAAAAATTAATTAATTAATTTTAAATGGTAATTATTATTTTTTAAATGATAATAATAATATTTTTTTAAAATTTTGGCCAATGGTGGCTAGTTCACAATATAGAGAACAAGTTTGATATAACCCTCCAACATCCCCTATCAAATCCAATGGAAGGAAATCTAAATGTAAAAACATATTATTAAAAAAATGATAATTGCAACTACAATATTGCAAGAGCTATGAACCTCTCAAGTTATTGACTTTGAGAATTTTAGCCTAAGAAAGGAGCAACTTCACTTCATTGAAGTTGAAGTTGGGGACATAAATGAATTTGTCTTCCTTAGGATTCATCTTGCAAAATATTTGAGAAGGTAAATATAAATGCTTGCAGTTCATGTATTGTGGTTGACCAACAATTGCAACCCCAACTAATCAACTATGTCAACAAAATTAGGGCAAGAGCATTCCAAGAACCAATGCTATTCAAAATACAATACACATTTGAAGAAGTGTTAGTTCCAATTTTTAAACATATTATGACTCCAAGCCCTAGAAATGATAGCATGGTAATATTGACAATGCTTTCCTTTCACATTTCAAGCACTCTTCCAGTTGATTTGATATTCAATTGTTAGTGAATTCAAGATCCTTTGAATATTTTTTTCTCTCTGAGTCATCAAATTCTAATTTGGGTTTGTAGGGCTATAGTATTTAAATATAATAAGCTCAAATAGTCTTAACATAGTGAATAGAAAATGTAGAGACATAGCCTTACATGCCTGTAGACAAAAGCCCACATATTATAAGAGAAGCATCTCTTGCCTTGTGAGATTTGTGCTTGTGAAAATTGGCCAAAATTCTAGCACCTTGGGCTAATCCAAAACCGATGAGCATTGTGATCCCATCACACATTGTTCTATATCATCCGAACATAACGAGAAGTCATAGACGACCACATTAGTAGAATTATATTCTTTTTTGTAGCCATGATAAGTTAGATTTGGAGTGTTATTGGAATTAGAGTACCATTATGTAATGTGAGCAAGGCATTTTTTTGGTCTCATGCTACTAGGTGTGGCACTTTACAATACACTTATGGGAGATTCTTCCAATGTGCAAAAAATTCACCTTGTTTAGATGATGTGAATTTCCATTTGAGCCAATAGGAAGATCCAACTTTCTCTACAAACTTTCAAACAATACTTTACCCTCTAGTTGGTTCAAAGTTGCCATTAACTTCTTTGGATCTTTATTTCAACAAGCAACTCACAATTTCAACTCTTACTTAGAAAGGCTCAATTCACTATAAGAACCCCATATTTTAGTAGATGGATTTTTATGGACATCCATTGTAACAACTATATTTTTATATAAAAAATGACGTCCAATTTAATATAAATATCAATTTTTTATGTTATATTGATATCATTGCTAACGTAATAGCATGGTTGTTATATTGAATGTCCATAAAAATCCATAAACTAAAATACATGGTTCTTATAGTGATTCCAAATGCAAATTTATTTAGATATGTTTGGTAATTTGTCATCTATATGAAGGCATCATGGATGCTATCATCACATGTAGTTGCATACCAATCATTTCCACTATTTCTTGACTGTTGCAACCACATGTTGTGAACTATCTTGGACAAATTGCATGATGATATATCTAGAACTTCTTTCAATGTCAATCCCTATTTGTATTAATTTTAGACCTTAGACATTAGGACAAACGTGATTTAGACAAAAGAAGACTCATCGTTTGTTAAAAACCACTCTACCCTATCAAGAATAAAATTTTATATTTTTAAACAACCTCTAATTGGATGTCTACCTTGGCTATTTTGAGGATTTATAGTACTATTTTTTAACCCAAAAATGCAAATTTGAATCTCAAAATTAGTATACAAGGACTTCTACTAAAGTTACACAAGTCCACAAAGAGATATTTTTTTAGATAATAAACTATCAACCTTCCACATGTACTCAAAGAGTATTCCTTTTGTGTAAATTGTGCAAAGAACAAAAAGAAATTATCCCTAAAGATGAAAATTATTGCAAAAGAGCACCTTGAAATTAGTTAAAATGGATTTTGAATTTTGTTTTTTTCAATTTCTTAACTATTTTCTTAAAATCAAACATCAAAGTGTTCATTTTCTTGGCATTTTCCATTGCCTTTTTTGTGTATAACTTCTAAAGATAAATTTTTTAGATCTGAATCATGAAAGACCAAATATTTTCAATGATTTATAAATTATTCATATTTTATTTTATTAAGCAAAATCTATTCCAAAAGTCATAGCACTCACTAAATTGATTGAAATAGCCCTTTTCAAGCCAAAAATAGTAGGTTTTTCTTACAACAATCCATCTATCCCATTTCTAAATTCTATTGTGAGCATCTTGAAAACTTAAATTTTTTCTAATCTTTGATCTAGAAATACTTTGTTAGATATTTAGTCAATGTAGAGTCCCGCTTCAAATTCATGATTTTATCGATGATTCTACTATCTTATTTCAATATTTCAAAATGAAGAAATAATATTGTGTACATTTGAAAAACTAAGAATCTGAAATCTATAAATAACCTCATTACTAAATGCTTTTCCCTCTAGCATCCCTTTTGGATCCTACCCTTCTATGAATTAACTCCTAAAGGACCAAACTGCATTTTTTGGCAACATAGAAATTTTGGACAAGTGTGTGTGACTAGAGATTTCCATTTTTTGGCTCAAATCTTGATAGAAGGTGGGGACGAGGAATATCTTTCATGTGCACTAAATTTCAAAACATTTAAAAATATGAGTCAAAAGTTATAGCCCAATATGTAGTTTGTTTTTCAACTTGGGCAGTCTAGGCAGATCTGAAAAAATCATTTTTTTCAAAAATCCAAATTTGAAATTGTTATTTTAGATTTATATATACATTGAAAGCTTTGAATTATTCTATTTTGATCAATGAGTCAAAAGTTATGAGGTGTTTTAGTTTGCGGACAGTTATGGATTCTCTACCCCAAAATAAACTTTCAAGTCCTTTATTGAACTTAATATTCAATATTTTTAGGAAGAAATAAAAAAATCATGTGAAGATTGTTTAGTACAACATTACAACCAATGGAATTGGCATTTTCAATTCTATAAATAAATTGTTAATAATTTAGTATTTTGAACCATTCTCTACATTTTTCTATTTACTATTTTTTCCCTATATGTTGTACAATTTCAAATGATCTAAACATTTTCTAGCATGTAGTGAACATGTCTTGAAGAATGAAGCCAAAGAGTTGCAATCATTTTGAACATTATTTTATACAAATGTGACCTTGTAAAGTTCAGTTGCCCATTTTTTTGCAGGGACAAAAAAATGATTTTTGTCACTTCAAATGCTAATATCTTGCAATCTACACAGTGGAAATTTCTGAAATTTTTTCCACATCTTTTCAAACTAGTATGCTACAAGATCCTACAATTACATGTATTTAAAATGTTGTTTTTTTTTAATTTTGAAACTTGTATAAATACTGGAAGTTTTGGAGTGTTTTTGGCAAAAACATAATCAAGGAACTTTAGGAGTTAAGTAACTCTCCAAGAACTCCTTGCTAGCAACGAAATATAGCAATTGTTGAGTTTGTTGTTGTTGGAATTTTGGAGACTTCTTTCCATGAGAGCATCAATATAGTACTAAGTGACTTGTGACAAGGAACAAATGAAAGAATGTGAGAACGAGTCCCTTAGTGTATGCACCCTTGAGTTGTTTCTTGTTTATAGTGTAGTAGATCTTGGCATGGCCAATATTTACACAAGTAGGACTTTTGTACATTCTACAAATGATTGTACTTCCTATAGGAGGATTACTATCTACTTTGAAAGAAACCTTCTCTACTTTGTTTATTCCTTGAAGTTGATTTAGTGAAGAAATCATAATGTAGATTTAGGCAAATAAATTGTCCAATACTAGATGTTTCCATTGTAACATTTTTTCATATTGTCAAATATAGTACACAATGCTTTATTAGATGAAGTATTTGGCAAAAGTGGCGATTAGAAAACCATGTTTTTATTGTAAGGGGGTTGTAGACACAAGACTAGATAGAAAGAAATGTTGTCAAAGTTAATTAATAAGAGCAAGTTCATTCCTAGACCTTCAAATATTACCATAATAATATAGACATTGAAGAAGACTAGGTGTATCTTGGACAATGGGTAGAAGGGAGGAATTTGTGTATTTGCAAAGTTGAGATTGGAACCATGTGCCACAAAACATTAGGAGAGTTGCCCTAAAATTCACTAGAAAGTTCTACAATAGACTCCAAATGCTCCTTTTTAATGGAACATAGCAAATGAGGTGACATGCCAAATACCCTAAGGCATCTTGGAGGGATTGTCTAAGAGTTCCAATCTTCTCGCAGATTTCCACAAACTTTTGTTGTAAGATGAATTCTTGCAATTGACCACACTCCAATATGACTTCCTCCTTGATATATATAGACAACTTGATGAATATGAATTACACATGCAATATATGACTAGATATGTAGTTTTTAGAACAAAAATACTATTGACATCATGTGCACTACAAACATGTGTTCTAATTAAAATAATTCTAAACCTAGCAAATGAGCACTTTTATTAGTGTCATTGCAAAAAATATTGTACATTTTTTATAGAATTTTGGCAAAATCTACATTTTTGTTCAGATTATTATAAGTACTACATAGTTGAACAATCTTAGCAATTCATTGGAAAAATTGTCAGCTAGAAGTACCATTTCAGGTACTATGAACTACTTGTGAGAATTAAAACAATACTATGGGAAAAAAAGACAAATTGTCAAAGACATTAGAAACAATGAGGTATAAATTAATAATAGATATAAAACTATGAACAAAAAACCCCCCTAAAAATTAGCCATTTGAAAGGACTTAATGGTGATCAAATTTCACCAAAAAAATGAAGTTGACACCATCTTCAATGTTTAGAAATGCTCGCCCAAGGGAGCTCTATTTGCATGGATGTTGAAGACATAAAATAATATATTTGTGAAGCTCTTTGGTAGGCATACATCCACCTAGTGTGAAAATAGAACACCAAAATTTCAACTCTAGATCATTTAATTTGGGTACTCTCAATGTAGTGAAATCCTTAAATCTCAAAGTGTAACAAATTAACAAAATTGAATTTTAATTATAAAATGATTTTTTTAATTCCTAGAAAATTAGAGATCGGATTATCATCAAGTTAGGCATCTCCAATAGAAATTTCAAATTCTTAGGACTTGAGATTCAAAAGTTATATTAGAAGACAATGACGTCACTCCAATTGTGATAAAAAAAAATAGAGCCAATGTTTCTTGCAATGACCCATTAAGAATTTCTAGAGTCTTGCTTTTACATTTTGATATCCATTAAAGAAACCATTCCATTTTAACTATTTTGATTCAACCATATTTTTTGAAATTGTTGTAATTTTAAAATCAAATTTACATAAAAATAACAACTTGTATAGAGTGGACTCTATCAATATATATGAGCCATTAATCCTTAAACTTTTTAGTGACCCAAATGGGTTGATTCCTTTTGAGAATGTCCATTTTTTTAACTTAGGAATGTAAAGAGTCACTTGAAATTAGGCTCATTCTCAAAAAAATCAAGTTAGTTATCTAGTGGTGTTTTTAGATTAAGAAGAAAATTCACTATTGAATTTCCAAAAAAATTCAAAGCATGGATGGTCTAGAGGCTTTAGCAAAGAATCATCACTTAAGAAAACTTTGACCAATGAGGTGGAGGTATGTGTTTATAGGTGGGGCATGGTCAAAATTGTAACCCCTGATATTGGTAAAGCCATGGCCAACTTTTGGGATGGGAGAGAGATGGTTGGACAATGGCAACTCTTGGAATTCTAAGAGGTTTTTGGCATAGATCATTCATATTCCTATTCAATGAGTTGCCCAATAATAGATTAGACTTGGAGCGTCATTGCCCTCTCCCTATTTTTATCTCTAGCATGTTGTAGGTATGAACAATCATTGGAATACACATTTTGTACTTGGATTTGAGCCGTTATTTAAAAAAAATTCCCTATTGTATATCTTTTCTTATGTTCATTCTATTGTATTTGATCTTGAATTTGGCTCCAAATTTGTGACAAATCTTTTATTTTTCTCATAATTTTCAAAATTTAACAATGAGTGGTCTTTATTGCAAGACCATTTTCTCACTCATTTTTGGTCTTAAAAATACAAGACATGCATGTTTCTATGCATGTAGAACTTGGTTACCTTGAGACTAAGCATAGGTTGCAAATTTTTTTAAATGTTATGTGTCCAAAAGAGCTAGTCAAACTGTCAAAGCATAATTTTGACTACTCAAAAACATTAAAAATCTTGTAATACCTTCACTTTTATATTATAATCTTCCAATCTATGACTTGGATTGAAACCAAACTTTATGAAGATGGTAAAGACTTGACTTTCTACAAAACCCAATGGTTAATTTTGCCAAAAAATGATTCATCATACTTTGAGCTTCAAGCCTTTGTAACTTACAAAATTGAGATCTAAAACACCTTCAAAATACAAAAAGTCGAAAAATTTAAGGGTTAAATAAATAGTAATCAATCTTTGAATTTGATCTTTGAGCTTCTTCCAAAGAATAGTTTGCAATTGGAATGTAAATCTATTTTTGAATTTCCGTGGAAATTCATCAATGTCTTTTTATGCATGATTTTTGGCCAATTGGCTACACATAGAAGACTTCTTTATTTTCAATATAAATCATCAAATTAATAATATATTTTAAAACTAATTACAAAATTTTATCTAGGTATCACCTAATTTCAATATAGATTTTACCAAGTATCATCCAAGTATTACATGTATATTGCAAAAATAGCAAGCTATTTCTAAAAAATAATAAAGAAACACTAAAAATCATTGAAACTAACAAGTAATGCAATTTAGAGTACAAACAAAAGCCCAATGTTGTTTAAATTAACCCTAAAACAAAGTCATTTTGGGTTTAAAAACATCATTGCTTTTGAAGTGTTATAAATTTAAATTTCACTAAGGTATAGAAATCTAGAAGGTGTGCTATTTCCAACCTGAGCCAAATCTCAAGCTTGAAATTTATTTTTTATGTCCTTTTCAAGGTTGGAACTAATAAGGTTAAGACACATTACCTAAAGTAGTGAGCAAAAAAGTACAGTCTTGAATTGATGAGAATTGAAAAACTCTTGACATTGCTAACAAGTCAAGAATTCTTTTGCTTCCCAAAATGCACTGAAATTTCAATTTTCTGATTACAAATCTGAAAATTTTGCAATCTCCGTATTTCCTATCTTCCTGCATGGGAAAAATACCCAGCAACTCATACTACGCAGAATCTGCTCCCAAATTGCTCATTTGATCGGTTATTGGTGCCTCCACCTCATGCATAATCTGTCCTAACAGCCTGAAACTCGAGAATCCACAGATCCCTAAACCAGCGCCGCGGTGGAATTCACAACCCTCACGTGTCTCGTCTGACTGAATGCTAGGTTGCGCGGTTTGGCAGCCGTTTCCCTTGTTTTGAACAGTGCACCATTATCGCTCCCCCTTCAACGTCCTTAGCTTCTCACCGGCCTTCGCGTCCGATCCATCTCACATTGTCCAGCTTGCCCTTCTCACGTTGTCCGTCTTGCAAATTTCTAAGCTTTATGCGTCTGCTTCAACGGGGAATCAGATCACGACCATGAAAGACGTACCGACGATCGATCAACGCGGAGGGCTTCTGTGAACAATCTGCGGGATGGGAATACAACTGTTTCATGCAGCTCGATCCGTGGAAGGGAAATTAAGCGAGTCTTCAAAATGAAAAGCGTCCAAGTTGATCAGGTATTCTCCAACCCTCTTGTTGCATGACGCTTCCAATATTGCATCCCACCCATGCTCACGTACTGCATGCATGTGTCGCATCTTGCCCGCGTCGACGTCACCTACGGTTGGGACCCAAAAGATGGTGAACTATACCTGAGCAGGGCGAAGCTAGAGGAAACTCTGGTGAATGCTCGGAGCGACACTATCGTGCAAATCGTTTGTCAGAATTGGGTACAGGGGCAAAAGACTGAATCAGACCATCTAGTAGCCCGAAGTTTCCCTAAAGATAGCTGAAACTCGTGTAAAAGTTTTGTCAAGGAATGCAAAGCGATTAGAGGCATGGGGGCGTAGTGCCTTCAACCTGTATATTCACAAACTTTAAATAGGTGAGCCTTTGAACCTTTGATGACTTGTTATTCGATATTGCACTTCTAGGTATTTAGACCTCATGGAAGCGCGCTGGAGGCCCAATTTCCCCTTGTGGTGCCGCAAACAAAAATTAGACCCCAACGCGCGCACTTTCATCGCATCCACAAAACCCCATCCTACAAATCGTAATTCCTCCAATTTCAGGGTTCTTTTCGGGGACCCTCGCCGAAGGATTTACCAGGGCTTGACCTGCGTTGCAATCGTGCCACGACACTTCGTTAGTTCCATCTTGGAGTCTCCAACGCGACTTGCGCGACCGCAGCACACGACAAAGTGACCCCCGGCCCTCATTTAATGGAATCAATATTAAACTTTGGGTTTTGTTGACACAACGGTAACGTGTTGGGAGCCTTTTTCCGGTTGTGGTAAGGTAGAATTACCTATTTTGGACAGGCCCCCTGTAATTGTTTTGTAGGCTAACCTATAGTGGACAACAACTGGATGCAATGGTCATTGAAAAAGATGATTGGTTTGTACTTTCTCATCCACTCATCTCTCTTTCCTCTTGGCCTAGGAATAAGTGCCAAAGCTAACCACAATAGGTGAGTCTACAAAACTGGAATGGGTCTGGGTACACAATCCACTTTTATATGCAATAAAATATTCATTTTTGAAGAAAAATTTTCTTTTTTTCTATAATTCTTCCACAACCTTATTTTTGCACACACTGAATTCAGTTCCCCATGACTGAATGCTTAAGTTATCCGAAATAGGTTCTTCTACCTTACTACAAAGGGAAATTAGACCCTTGGCACTACAGAATTTCAAGGGAAAAAATATTACTCCATATTATTATTATTATTATCATTGTTATTATTTTAAAGAAGGAAAAAAAATTTAGTGCTTAAAGTGGTGCCACAAAAAGAAACTAGGTCCAAATGTCATATTGTTTTAGCCATAGAACTCCATAAATTCTAAAAATTCTAATTTCCTTCAATTTTGCAATCTTTTGGGAGACCTTTGCAAATTCAATAATTGGCTTTGAAATCTGGATTTTCAAATTTTGCTCTTGTTTTTCCTAATCAAGTTAGTTAATTAGCCAACTGAATGCCAAGCAGTGTGAAAAGATGTAGTTAATTTGAATAGGCATTGTTTCTTGTCAACCTCAATGAATGCGGTTTCTAATTTGGATGTACAAAACTAGGTTGAATGGAGCTATTTTTGAAAGGCCAAGTTGGAAGTCGGTTTGGCAACTATCTACAAGCTCTTTTTAGGCTTTAGAAGTCTCATTTTATTATTTCACCCACTACTAGAATGAGCGTGCAAGTCTTAGCTCAAGTTGGTTGTATTTATTATGGTTTTGGAGTGAGTGATGAGGAGATTTATATTTTCCTAACTTTAAAATGATTAATCAAATAGGATTAAGTTCTTTTGATATTTATGTGTTACTATATGTAACAAAGTTGGAATGTCATTGTCGTCCAAATTGGATGTTGTATGTGAGCCTAAGTTGGAATCATATAAAGTTGTATGAATTATTGTTGTGGAAATTGTGTATAGGGATTGATGAATTAGATGTTGAGATTGTATACCAATTTGGAGGTGTATCTTTCCATGTGTTGTGATTACCTAATTTAATTGTCTTGTAATAGACCTATCTTCTTGAGCAAACATCATTAGGATTTAGATTTCATAATTGAACCTTCCAAATCTAGCTACAACCCTAGTGAAGGATTTGCCAATCTAAAAAGGTGGTTAAAAAAAAAATTCGCTCCAAGCAATGAACACAACCCTACTAGTTTGTACCTTTCAAATTACCTTAGCTAGTCAATATCTTCTTCAACTTTAGAAGCTCATAACTAATTATTCACAAATCAAAACACAATGAAACAACCAATCAAAGAAATAGAAAAAAGAAGAGATTAGAACTAGAAAAATACCACATGAGGAGTTTGAGATCACTTTTGCCTCAAGATCTAACTTTTAGAGGTTGTTGGCATTCTACTACTTCAATATGCTGCTCAACTTTAGAAATTTTAAACTAATGATTAACAACTTGGAATGCAATGAGACTAGCTTCCAAAAGAAAAACAAACTATTATGAAAAAACACTAGTAAGATGAGGAGTTTGAAATTAGCCTTGCATCAAGATTTGGATTTTGGAGATTGATGGCATTCCACCACATCAAGATTGGACTCCACTTTAGAAATTCATAACTAATTACTTACAACTTGGAATGTAATGAAACAATTTTTAAAGGAAGAAAAAGAAGATATTTATGAAGGAAATTAAAATATTAGATGTGGATATTGAGATTAGCCTTGCTCAAGATCTAACTATTAGAGATTGTTGGCATTTTTCTACTTTAAAATTGAACTCTACTTTAGAAATTTGTAACTAATGATCACATTAGAAGAGTTTTGGGGGGTCTAAAAGCTTGTTCCCCCGCAGCTGTTCCTCGCAGTGACGGGAATGACCCACTGTTAGAATTTTCTTTTTCATAAAAAAAAAAAAAAAAATTAGTCTCCAAATGCAAAAATTTAAAATTTAAAAATTTGTTCAATGACGTGGCAGGGTCTCGGCCATATCAGACTGTTGCGCCGAACCTGTTTCTTACATTCGCAGGCTATGATAACTCGCCGGCATCCAAAGGCCCCAAAAATCTTTTGATGCTACTCAAAATGAAATGAAACAACTGGAGAAAGAAAGATAAGAGATCTATCTAGAAAAATATTATATTATGTACTTCAACTTGAGGATCAATAGTAGTAGAATCGCAAATGTTTCCTACGGTTTAGAAGCCTTCTAAATCCATTAGACTTAACCTCTCCTACATCCAAGGTCCTACCCCTTGATAGCTTTCCTCCCCACTAACATCAAAAGAACCAAAAACTCTATCTATTAGCAAGGGTTTAATCCCTTGGAGAGAGAAAAAGAGAAGCCAAGAGAAGAAAAGAAGAAGAGATGCTAAAATCCTAGCCCTAACACTTAGTCTTCATCCCCGTAGCATTCATTCACCTAGTGTTCAAACTTCTTCTACTCTTATTGTGCTTAGTCTTTGTCTTTTCTACATAGTCTTAATTTGCCTAGTCTTCAACTTCCTTATTGTCTTTGTTCACCTAGTCTTAACCTCTTTTTTTTGGCCCTCACTTCTATTCATCATTTTCTAATATAAAAGTATGGTCGAATTTTAATTTCTAAATTCATTTTTTAACACTTTATCATCTAAATTCTTACCATGCCATATTACTTCTAATCTGTAAATTCTTTAAAATCTTGACTATTAACATTAATGTAATCCTAATTTGTAATTTATTAATGAGCCTTAAGCTAAGCCGAGGATGGTTTGGAAGGCTTACAACTTTTTTGCATTTTGTTTTTTTAAATCAAAATTCCATGGAGACACTTATGCTCTTAATATTTTAATTAGAGTTTATAAAAAGATCAACATCAAGGGTTGGAAAATCATCAGGTTTAGATAGCAGTGAGCGGGGCAATGAAGATTTATCCCCCACTCCACTACAATTTAGACTCGTGAGATTGACTTATCTTATGAATCTAACTATTATGTATTATTTTTTAATGTGATTAGATTTGTGTGATATATGGTTATTTAGTTGCCAACTTGCCATATGCAATTTTTTGAAACTATTATTTATTTCACTCATTAGAAATGAACTACATATAGGTGATGCCTTAGGCTTTCATTTTTTTTAAATCACATTGCTATAAAAAAAATCACTTTTTATTTCTATTAACCCACAGTCATAGGTCCTTCATTCCCAAAAATTCTATTTTTTCCATTTTTATAGGCTCAGAGGCTCATGCACTACCAACCTTGGTCAAGCAAGGAACAAAAAAAATATTTTCTTTATTTTAAACATTTATATCTTGTAACAATGTAACCAATACAAACAAAAGTTTTTGAAATTTCTCCACTAGATTTTTATATTAGTCTAGTGCAAGATCCTATGTTTGAATATGCAAAGAAACAAATGTTTAAAATTTTTGTTGTTTACATTGAAAATAGCAACTTTGAGTGTTTTTAGACAAAATATGACCTTGGAACTTTAAATGTTAATTTCCTACCTTCAAATAAAACATGAAAAAACATTTAATATTTCACTTTAGATGTCCAAAGTCCTTTTTTATGCTCTCAAAGCATTTTTCTATACAAAACAATACAATCAAAGCTCCATAAATGTCAACACCTTGTATTGGACCTTTTTCAAATTATAACTATAGGATTTTAACTTGTAAATGCTCAAGGCATCAAATTTTGGTGTCAACAATATTTTGAAGCTAAATAAAAACCTAATCAGATTGCTATTTTTAGTAGTTTATATATTTTTTTAATTCTCCTTGAAGTTTAGTTTTAGCACCAAATATCTGATTTTGAAAATGATTGGTTATGATTTTTCTACTCAAAATTTTGTACAAGTGTGCCCATTGCAATCTTGACTTTCTGTAGTATTGAGAGCTTTTAGAAATGAGCCTCAAGTACATTAGATCTTGAAGAAAAATTCACATTAGAAATTCATTTAAAAAATTTATAGAAGAGATTTTAAGAAGCCATAAATTGATCATGTAAAAAGAAGATTGAAAGATTTCAAACCAATTTCACAGTTTTATCACCCCCTATGACCAAACATTATAATCTTTCAATTCATAAGTGATATTGCTGTATTTTCTATTTTCCTATGTGATCTATAACATGTCTAATTTGAATTTGTACAATTACAATTTTTTTTTAAATTGATACAATTGTCAAAATGATGGATTTTTGTTCAATTTAGAGTAAATTCTTAGAATCCCTATAAAAAAACCTTAGGCATTTAGGGGTTAAACTAGATGTATTGTAGATTACACGAAAAAATATAAAAATATTACAATTGGATTGAAAGATGATAATCATTGGTCATAAAAAGGTAGAAATGTTAAAACTTTCTTCAAAGTTAAAAAAAGAAATTTACTTGTCAATTCTAATATTAAGGTCATGAAAGAATTATGAAGCTAATGACATAAATATAATCAATATATCCCAATTCAAAATCTACTACAAGGTTTTGACATTAAATTGTGTATCTTTTTCCAAGTTCAAGTGTATTCTAAGCTCACCTCTAAGAGTTTTAAACACTTGTATACCTCATTTTATATAAAAGGTGATTTTTATTATATTAATAGACTTCATGAAAATAGTTTTTGTTATTTGAAATAAATTTGACTATTTTGAATCTTTCAAAAGACTTAAAAAAAGAATTTGATAATTCTTCTTAAGAATTTTATTAACAACAAAATGAGGTATGGTAGAACCACCCATTGTCAACCAAGGACCCATACCCAACCTATAAGGTGCACTAATTTCAACCAAGGCTGGAATAAATGTTCAACCAAAACTTTTCTATGATTTTTCTCCTTTTCAAAGTTAAAACTAATCAAGTCATGATACTTGTCCCAAAATAGTGAATGTATAGTAGTTCTTGAATGATCAACATTGGAAGACTACATGTCAACTATAGATTTGGACCAACTGCTAGCTTCCAGAATTCATAGTAATCTCAATTCTAGGCATAAAATTACCAAAAAATTACAATCCTCTTGATTTCTATCTTCCTTCATGGTAGAAAATTTACATGCCTTATACTACTCCAAAATATGCACAAATTGCTTAAGTGTTTGACAATGGGTGGTTCTACCATACATTAAGTATTTAGAGCTTAACCCTTAAAGGTCAAAATTGTGGTTTTTGGCAACATAGCAATTTTGGGTAGCTCACTATGAATGGAATTTTTAATTTTTTTTCTTTGAAAATTTCACAAAATATGTGCCCAAAGAGTAGCTTTAAGTTCCAACAATTTTCATAACTTTTGACTACAATATTAAAAAGTTATTGTATGATATGTAATTTCATTGTTTGACGAGCAACTTGGGTACCTCAAAAAACTTATTTAAAAATTTCTTTTAAGAAAAACAAAAATTTGAAACTGTTCTCTAGACTTACATATGAGTAGAAAGCTTTAAATCATTCTATTTTGATTAACAAGATGAAAGTTATGAGGAGTTTTAGTTTGGAGGTAGGTATGGTTTTCACACTCCATTCCTACTTACAAACTAAAACTCCTCATAACTTTCATCTCATTAATCGAAATGGAATGATTTAAAGCTTTCCACTCATATATAAGTCTAGAGAACCAATTTCAAATTTTTATTTTTTTTAAAAGTGATTTTTAAATAATTTTTTGGAAGTACTCGGGCTACTTGTCAAACAATGAAAATTACATATCATGCAATAACTTTTTAACCATGTATTCAAAAGTTATAAAAATTGTTGGAACTAAAAGCTACTATTTGAAAACATGTTTTGTGAAATTTTGAAAGAAAAAAAATGAAATACTCCATTCGTAATGAGGTCCCAAAAATTGCTATGTTGCCAAAAAAAAATGCAATTTTGACCTTTCAAGGTTAACTTCTACAATTCCAAGTCTCAAAAATCACTCAAAACTATAATTTTCAATGCAAACAATAAAAATTTCAAACATTTGTTTCTTTTTCATATCCAATTATAGGATCTTGCACTAGACTAGTATGAAAATGTGTGGAAGAAATTTCAAGAACTTCAATCTCATTGATCACAAGATAAAAGCATTTAAAGTAATAAAAACAAATTCTATTCTTATAGCGCGACTAGAATATAAGGATTTGAATCCTCTTAATTTTAATTTTTTGTACTATAGATTGTAAATTAAAAAAATAAAATTTGAAGAATTGAATAGAGATTTTGGTGAAAAAATTCATCTCCCTTCCTATGATTTTTATTTTTTTTAAATTATTAAGTCAAAGCAATTACAAGATAGGAGGAAAAAATAAATAGTTCTAAAATGGAATTGATGCACACTAATTCCAATAGTAAGATTGTTCTAGAAGGCAAACTAACCCATGTGCCACTTTTTTTTAATTGTTAAAATTGAGTTCAAAAATAGATCCAATAAATTATTTTTTCAAGAATTTGCAAAAATTGCCCTTACTTATCTAAATGGAATGTATCAAATCTCTCCACATAAAAAATAACAATCTATAGGAAATTTAAAAAGTTAAAATTATTTCAAGTTTTTGTGGATTCTTTTTGTTGCCCACCATCATTTGTTTGGAACTTATTGTGGCATAAGTTTTGCTCCTAGGCACAAATTGAAATTAAAAACTATATTCTTTAAAAGCGAATCAATTTTATTATATTCAAAAAATCTTACTAAAAATTGAAATCATAGGTATGTGCCTTGAACCTTTAAAGATCTCTCAAGGGGACTCTTGTATTTGAGGACATTAGGGATTAAGGATTAACTCTTGAATGTCAAATGTAGCCCAAGAGATTTGATTTTCAAAAATTCAGAGGATACTTAATCCTTAAAGTTCTTTGACTATGTTTTCACCAAAAACTCTCCAAAACTACCATTTTTAGGACAAGTACCAAAATTTAAATAAATTTTTTTTGGACATCCAACCATAGGATCTTATAGTTATCTGATTTGAAAAGATGTGGAAAAAAATTCAGAAATTTTTACTTTATAGATTGCAAAATATTAGCATTTGAATTGACCAAAAGCCTTTTTTGGGCCCTATGGAAAACTGGGCAGCTACACTTCACAGGGTCACATTTGTATGAAAAAATGTCTAAAATGGTTGCAATTCTTTGTAGGGTTGACAGGACGTCCGGACGTTCGGACGCGGACGCTGTGTCCGCAGCGTCCGCTGACATTCGCGTCCGCCCGGTTATAGCCGTCCGCACGATCTGGGCGTCCGCCTCGGGCCGTCCGCCCTGTCTATCCGCCCCGCCCCGCTCGTCCGACGGCAGGAGGGATGCTGCGTCCGCTAGCGTCCATGCGTCCGGACGTCCGGATTACGGACGCTTTTTTCGGGCGGACGTAGAGATTCGTCAACCCAGATTCTTTGGATTTATTCTTCAAGTCAAGTTGGCTACATGCTTGAAAAATTTCAGATCATTTGGAATTGTATAAATATAAGAAAAAAATAATAAATAGAAAGAAGTGAGAATGAATCAAAATACTAAATTGTTAATAATTTAGTTATGGAATTGAAAAATGCAAATCCCAATGGTTGCAATATTATAACAATCAATCTACATCCTAGTTTTAGTTTTTTTCCAAAACTATTGAAAATTGAGTAGATTAAACAACTTGAGAGTTTATTTTAGAGTATAGAATCCATAATTGCCCACAAACTAAGTTTCCTTATAACTTTTGACTCATTGATCAAAATGAAATTATTCAAATAAAATTTCATATATATAAATCTAAAAAGCTCATTTCAAATTTTTATTTTTGAAAAAAGTTATTCTTTTATCTACCCAGACTACTCGCCCATTGGAAAAAAACTACATATCATACAATAATGTTTTAACCATATAGTCAAAAGTTATAAAAATTGTTGGGCTTTAAAGAAAATCCTTGTCCCCATGTTGTGTGAAAATTTCAGCAAAAAATAAATAAAAACTCCATTCGTAGTGAGCTGCCCAAAATTACTATATTGTTAAAAAAACATAGCTTGGTCTTTTAGGGATTAAGATCTTCATTATTCAATTATATTCCAATTCTTTGATTTCATTCTCTTTGATCCTAAGATGCATCTTTTGGTATTAAGCTAAATTTTATATTTGAAATTACAATTTGGAATATGTGATTTTGCATTAAAAGTTGTGGATTGTTGCTTTGTAGAAGACGGAAGCTCATCATTAGTCTCATCATTAATTGATCATTTGTACAATCTTTACAATGCCCATATAAGAAATATTCTTAAATTTAAATTTGGAATATTCCAATTGAACCTAAAATGTTGTTTAATTGATTAAAAAAATTCTAATTTTCTACAATGAATAGTGAAATGAGGTTGTTCTTGTAGTGGCATTAGTGGGTGTATGGATGCATTGATATCAAGTGTAAAATTAGAAATTCAAATGTACCTCCACATGGACAAGTACTGAGTCATGAGATAATTTTTCTAGGTAAGAAAACTCAAATCACCAAGACTCCCTATCATAAGACAACTTAAGCTCTCACCCTCAATCCTGTCTATAGTTCACAAATAGTCTCTAGCATTTGTAAGTTAGAATTTCAGACCATATTAGTGCATATAGGAATTAGGAATTGAATTTCTACAAGATATTAGACAAATTTATATATAACGTGTAACAAAGACAAGACTATGAATGTTGAATGAAATAATTGGATGATATTTCTTTAGAATGAAAATGTGACAGATTTTGTGATAGGAGTTGTAAGACCTTGTATTTAATATAATAGATGATGTATTATGGTTATTAAGTACCCTTGTAGAACATCATCCTTGTTGCCCAAAAATCCAACAATGGTACTTGTGAGCATTTTGTAACTAATCTTAAGATAAAGTGGACACAATAAGGTTTGGGTTTGTTCAATGTATAAATTCTTACATATAAATCTTGACCAATTGGACTTTCAAATAATGAACAAGTTGCATTTATTTATTTATTGGTTTGAAGTATCTCAAATTGATCTAGATTTCAATAGATGGAAATTGCAAAAGTTAGTTTTTTTTAATTTCAATTGAAGTTAAAGAGATAAACTCTAGGTCTTGAATTTTAATTGATTTTTATGTTCATTTTGACTATATAATGTGGTAGAAAATATTGTGCCAATTTTAAAATGGTATTATACTTCTAAGTACAAGTTTGGATGCAAAAATTAGAATAATTCAAAGTTTCAGTTGACTTTTCGACTATTTCAACTTCATCTATCTAACTCTTAGGCAAGAGCAACCTGTTTTTATTTAGTTGGATAATTTTCTTCTTGTATTGAGAGTCATTAGGAAAAAGATAAGCCCTCAAATGGGTTGCTTCCCTTGGAGGAGCTCCCAACAATGGAACTTGCAGCCCTTGTGAGGAACAATGGCCTAAATTCAGCATTAAAATAATATTATAAATAATAAAATATTTTTCAATTAAAAGATTAAAAATATTGTTTTAAATATTAAATAATTAAAAATAATTAAAATGATTAATTTATATTAAAATAATAATTTGAAAAAGGATAATTTGATGTAGTCATTCTCATGCCACATCAAATTTGAAAATTTTGTAATTTCATATTAATTTTGATATTAAATTTTTGAAAACCTTTTATGACATTAAAAAATATTATAATTCATTTGTCCAGCACTAATCAAGCCCTACAGTTCACTAGGAAAAAAAAACTTGAATTTTTTTTTGGCATGCACTCCCTACTCATTCAATGTTGTCTAGGATTCACAGCCCCTTTCAAATGTCATTTTTCCTAAAGTTTGATTGATTCTTCATCCATTAGTTGGATAATTCATAGTCTCACTTCATCCACACTTATCTCTTACAATTTGTACTTTGTTACAAAAATCTTATTGGTTTCAAATAAAAGGTTACATTTGCTACTATAAGGTTCCAATTGTAACTTCTAATTTTTCATCCGAAAGATTCAAGGCCTTTAGTTTCTATCAAAAAGCATTCAAAATTGCCATTTCTATTACATACTACCAAAAAAATCAATAAAATATCTTAAAAGAGAATACAACTATAGGGTCTTGTATTAGAGTTGTAGAAAAATAAGCATTGAAACCTTTGCTGTATTTGAATATACAAATTGATAGATAAAAGCACTTGAAATGATTGATTGATTTTTACCTACTTCGAGAATTTTGGTTCACCTTAAGTCCTTAACCACCATTTCGGGGAGATTTTTGAACTATAGATTTTGAATTTAAAATTCTAGCATGCTCTAAAATATGTTAGTCATATCTCCATCAATTTTCAAAGTAAAAAACTATAGAACACATCTAATAAAATCTTGCAATGCCACAATGTCAAAACAATTGACAATATGTTGCACAATTTTCCAAACACAATTGCCATCATATACTTTCTAAAGTTTGGAATCTAAATAATGGATTAAAAGATTTGCTAATATTTAATTAGCCCCTAACTACTACTACTACTACTACAACATTACAACAACAACAACAACAATCCACTAATTCCTATAGAATTTAAAAGACTAATGTGACCATTGCATAGAATAAGGCATTGGGCATTCTATCAAAAAAAAGTTTTATCTTTGGGATGAAAGTACACTAGACCCCTTCCACTTTTGGCAAAATTTTGGTGTGCTAAAAGTACAAATTTACTAAAAACAAAAGTGAAATAAAGGGTGGAAAAACAAGTTTTTTTCAAATTCTATCATTTATCCATTCTTACTAGAACTAGCCAATAGCATCTAGAATCTTGGAGGCAATTTTGAAGAAGTGCATATTTTACCAAATTATATATTGTCAACTAAAATAATATTATTTTTTAGATCTTTGTTACAAGAGTGATGTGGTCATAAATTCAGTAGTAGATTCCAATAGACAATCATTTGTTGTCTTTTTTGAAGAGGAAAAAATCAAACTTGAAATTCTTTTGGGTAAAAAATTTTGTACTTTTTCACATGATTGTAGTACAAAATTGATTGTGATTTTTTACTAATAATCTATAAAAAAACAAATTTTAACACACTCAAAGAAGTTTCTCAATAGTTTCAATAATGCACATGTAGACTATACATATATAGCATCTAGGAAAACAACTTCTAAGTTTAAATATTACCAAGTAAAAAAACCATGTTTGTTGAAAAAATTGAATTGTGACATGAAAAGTACAAGGGGTTAGTGTACACTTATCCTTCATTTCCATGTTGTTCTTGAGGCGTTTCCATCATATTCTATATATTGTTCTTTACATTGGGAACTCCATTGTTTAACACCTTCTTTACATCATCTTGACATACCACTATTCATAGGTGACTTACTACACTAGAATTCAAAGGGCTTTCACATTTGGGGGATGCTTGAAAATTGAAAGAGTTGTCCATGGTTTGCCATGGCTATGTCGTGTTCTAGTTACAACCCTCAAAGGCCATATGTTTAAAAAAAAATTAAAAGAGCTTTGCCTTCACCTTCAGTTACGGCCAACCCTTATATATTGTAGTAAAACACAATTAGGCAAATGCCAATTTTTCTGAACATTCTCTAAGATTCTTTTTTTTACCATACAAATATTTTTTTCTTGAATTATTTTACACAAAATTTGCTACCAAACTACAATATATACAAAAACATGCACATGTCAATGTCCATTGCAGTTGCGATTTGAAAATTTTACAAACTCACAACAACTTTTGTGGGAGCTTTTGTCACTAAAATTTCTAATTGCATCTCATTTCTAAAGTTTAAAAATCCATAGGTTATTCATATGCTTTTAAAAAAAAAGGTAGTTCAAAAGTCTACAAATTTAATTATACAAAGGCCTATATAAACAATATAGATATAAAATTATATAAGTTTTCGTGTAAAAACCATGCATTTCAAATATAGGTGAAATATATTCAAAAAAGATGCTAAAGAATAAATAGTAAGAATAGAATGCAAAAATCACACACAGAGTAAATGAATTTTCATTGGAGATTTTCATGGTAAATTTGAAAACACCCTTTCCACCAACACATGAATTCATTTTCAAATATCAAAAAATATGTCTTTGACCTTGTTTAGAGGGTTGAGCCATCATTGTATACCACACATGTTTTATGGTCAAATGTTGGTAATTGTTGAGTAGCAAACATGTCTAATGTAACCACTTGCATCTATGTCTTATTCATGACGTCATTATCTTAGCCAATTTGTAGTAAGTGCTTCACACAATTAAGTTCTAAATTGCAAGTGTATCACTAGATGATGAAGGTGTTCACTTGTCTTGTACTTGTCCATGTAAATAATGTGTATATTGATGATATTTGTGTCAACAAGGAAAAAAACATAACTACCCACAGGGTTGACACGACGTCCAGACGTCCGGGACGTCTGGACGCGGACGCTGTGTCCGCAGCGTCCGCTGACATTCGTAGTCCTGGCGGACGCAGCATCCGCCTGTCTCCCGTCCACCTGATTACGGCCGTCCGATCGACACACGGACTGATGTGATCCGCACGATCTGGGCGTCTGCCTTTGGCCGTCCGCCCCGTCCGTCCGTCTTCCAACAGCGGGAGGGACGCTGCGTCTGCTAGCGTCCGTGCATCCGGACGTCCGGGAAACGGACGCTATTTTGGGGCGGACGTTGAGATTCGTCAACCTTGACTACCCAGCCCCACTACTTATGGAGCTAGGTTTCATACATATTGGATACATGCAATTGGTCCATAATATCTACAATTTATATAAGCCTTGTATATTCAAGGTCTATTGGTGACATCTAAATACTCTTATAGTTCAAGCCACTTTGATGAGGAATTGACACCACCTAAAAATCCCATGGAAATTGAATTTATGCCACATTTAACTACTTTTGGACTATTCAATGAATTTTAAATAAAATATCAAGAGATCTCTAGATGAAATATTCTAAAATCTCTAGATGTTTGTTTAGACCTCTAGATGTTTTGTAATGATTTTTTAATATTCTGCATTATCTCTTGATGATCATTTTCTCTGTTCATGCAAAGTACCAATCAAGTGTGCTAAGTGCAAACATCTCTATTGAACATTTGAGTGTTTTTGAAAGAATGAAAGAGTCCTAGTACCTAGTTAGAGCACAAAAATTTGTGCCACTAATATGTATGCATCTATCCAACAAGTTTTTGGAAAGAGCTTCAATAGGAAAAAAAAAGTTATCCATGGCTATGATATGCTCTTTGCTCTCACTAAATGCTAACAATTGAAGTCCTACATTATGTGCTAGTCTTGCCTCCTATGAACTTGCGCATGAGACATGTTTTTCATGCCATAAAAAATAGAATCTTTTTTACAATGAACCTCAAAATTTGACATGTACTTTGTTTGCAAATTTGGAAGTCACTACACTTTCAAAAACCTTTTGCATTTTTTGGAGCATAAATTGCTATGTTGGACAATGCATGGCCTTATTAATATTGCATCATCATTTCATCTATTGTTGCATATTTTCCTGTAGTCTATAATTTCTTGCAACCCTCTCTAACTACATTAATCGACCACTGAACTTGCTCCATTTTTTCATATCATGGCATTGCCTTATCTCCCTTTACCTTGCTAAAACAATTATATAGAAGCATTTGGTCAACAAGACAAATTGATTGTAGGACATGAATTGGAAGATTGTAAGGTAATGAAAAAGGAAGCTCTTTTGTACCAATAAGGGTTTATGTTTGGTTGTCGCTTCATACCCATGTATAAAATGATAACAAGAAAACCTTGAACATGAAAAGTTTTCCACTTTGGTCCCTTATAGGTGTGATTGTTCACATTTATTATTGTTGCATACTTATTTGTTTCCACAATAATGTCTTATATACTCTAGAAATGCCAACTTTTTTTCTAATAGATTTGTGAAAGATAAAAGTGGGCACTAAAGAATATTTGAACTAGAAAATCCAATGAATTCTCTAGGCCTCAATTCAACAGTAATGAAATTTTGGTTTCAAGTGCCATCCCAATATAAACATTTGATGTTGGATGTGTTCCCAATATTATCTTTATTCTCACTATCTTCTTCATCATTTGAGCCCAATGTTTTATAATCCAATTTATTATCATTTCCAAAATCATATTGCAAAGTAGGAGGCTGAAATATAATAGCACATCTTTTTCATCTTCTAATGGGTGGTCATTGACATTTTCATTGTTAGGAATTCCTTCATTCTAATAGTTATCTACTACATTCACTCCAATTTCCTCTGTAAGACTCTTTGAGTGTACTTAACAATCCCTACATCTATTGTACTCATTCCCACCTTTTCTCTAGTCTATTTCACCCCTATGCAATTGAACTCACCTTAAGCCCCATAAACTAGTAAGAAATATCCAAGGCCTACCATTGCCCCAGACTACCTTTCCTAGCTACACTTCTTTGCACATTGGCAAGTCTTTTGTAGAGAGGTAGGTGACATCACAAAGATAATTTATGTATGTAGTGTGTTTTCCTTTAGCAACAAGAAGTTGATTTTGGTGTCTATACTTGAAGTAGGTGTTTCAAATTGGAAGAGTGGCTAGAAGTGGCTCCAATTTTTTCCTTTTTACACCAATTTGGGACTTGATCTCAACAAAATGGCTTCAAAAACAAATTAAAAAAACTCGAATTTAATCAATAGAGTTGCATGTTCTTAAAAAAATGGAAGTATTGAAGGACTCTATTACAAATTTGTCAAGGAAATTTCATACCCCCAAGTTTTTGCACTTAGATTTAGCTTAAGATTTCACACTACAAGAGAAAGGAGTGTTTTAAGTGAGTTTTTAATTATACTCATAGACATAAGATTATAAATAATAAATTCAAGGAGATTTTCAACAAAATTTTACTTGAAATACATGTATTGTAAGTAAAATTTTGTTGAAAATATTTTTAAAGGTCATTATTTATATACTTATGTCTAAGACTGTACTTAAAAACTCACTTAAAACACACCTTTCTCTTGTAGTGTCACAAATTTGGTGTTAGCTAAAGAAAGCATCCTTAGCTACCTTAAAGCACCACAAAAAGTGCTTGTTCACTATAATTCCTTTATAGGTTATTCAAACCTTTCCAACAATTGTAAATTGTTAAGCCAATTCTAAATTCTCTGGTGATCTTACAACAGCCAGAAGTTGACCTAAAACCCAAGATTGCATGTTCTTACCTTCTAACCTATTAGAAAAAGCCCCACCTTGCCCAACTACTTACTCCCTTCAAAAGCCAATGGCAAATGCCTTGCCAACATTGCCTCTCAATACATGTTTTATGAAAAAAAGCCTAGACTACCCTTTGAATAGTGCAACCAATCATTGTGGAAATTATATTATCATGGAGCTTGAAGAAAGCACATTTTTGGAAAAAAAATTCAAAAATCATGCAAAGAATTGAGTACATGGTACCCTATCCAAACTCACTTGAGTTCCATGAGGGAAAACTTGGTCTTTTAGTAGTTTGTACTTAGTTTGTTCAAAACCAACTTTTTTAGTTTCAAAATTTCAAAAATCATATGCCTAGATTGTCTTATTTAGGTCCCCAAAAGATCTCACACTCCCTAATTAGAAATTCCTAGCATGAGTTAGAAGAGTTCAAAGTCTTAGTTGACTTTTGATTACTAAAACTTCATCTAAGGTTTTCTTCTATTTTTTTTCCTTGTTTTTTGGTATTTCTTAGTGAAATATGCTTATTATATTTAGTTCTTTCTTAAGTAAAATTCTTTCTTATTTTCAATCAAAGTTGTATTTTTTCATCCAAACTTAGCTTGATAAATGCCCAAACTTCATCCTACTCTAACTTCTTCAATTCTTTCTTGTTTTCTAAGTACTATATAGTTTTTAAAACCTTTAAAAAAAATATAAGACTTTGATTTTGTATTTAGGTTATGGTTTCAAATTCCTAAGTCTTTCGTAGACTAAATTGTAAAAACTATCAATAGTATGATTTTAAGTTAAAGGATTTTGTTCTAAGATTTAGAATTACAAATACTTAGAGTTGGTCATGCCAATTCCAAATAGTAAGGAACATGCTAATTGGAACTTCCTACTAAGAATTAGAGACTCCTAAAATTTTGGATGAATTTTAGGAAATGGTTAGAGACTCCAATTTTAGGATTTTGGTTGAATTTTAGCAAATGCCACCTTATTGATTACACTAGTTAGAGACTCCAATTTTAGGAAATGCCACCTTATTGGTTTAGGTGGTTACATTGGAATCTCCACCAGTGTAACCAATAAGGTGGCATTTGCTAAAATTCAACCAAAATTGGAAATGGGATATGAAGCAAATGCCACCTTATTGGTTATACTACAAGAGAAAAGGATGTTTGAAGTTAGTTTTTAAATGTAGTCCTAGACGTAAGATTATAAGTAATGACCTTTAAGGAAATTTTCAGCAAAATTATACTAAATATACATGGTCTTCTTAAAGGTCATTATTTATAATCTTATGTCTAGGACTATATTTAAAAACTAACTTCAAACACCCTTTCTCTTGTAATGTTATTGATACTAATTTAATTCGATATTCTAACTAATGAAAATATTATTAAAAAATTGGAGTTGTATTGGGTCCCAAAACAAAAAGGGAGTGAAAACTAATCTTTGAGGATTTGAATGCACATGTAGTTTTCAAAGTGCTTGAGATGAAACATAGAGCTTTGGACTTGTCTTCCAAAAGGAATACAAAAGACAGTGCTTAGGGGTATGGGATTTTTACACCAATTTTTCAAAGCTTTGCTATCTCAGGGATTTCATAGATGAAGACTAGTATACACTAGAAAAAAAGACTTAAAAAGACACAATTTAGTATTAACATATTCAAAGCTTCAATGTTATCGTTCTTTTGATGATAAAGACTAGTACAACATAAAAGAGGGGGGACATAAAGAATTGTCATGGATAGTTTTGAATACCTGAAAACATCATCAAATGGAAAGAAAATCTTCAATTAACACCAACTTCCCACGCCCCCTTTGGAAAATTTACACTAAGGCAGCAAGCCACTATATTGGAATTTTACAATAGAAGGATAAGAAAAAGACTCCAACATTTAAAAAACTCAAAAGAAATTTGATAATGAATCACAAAATCATAAAAATCAAGAAACAACCCCAAAATATTAGTATTTAGTAGGAATTGCTAAGCTTAGTAGGGATCTCATATCTACCAAACTAAGAACTACAAAAAAGTCTTAGAAAGCCTTTAATAATTTTGATATGTGTATAAGCACTTGCCTAAAGATTAAAGTCTCTAAGAGCTAAATTGACTATAATGGAAAAACAACAAGTTTAAAATGAAAATGGGGTGTTTGGGAAGAGTGGAGAGAATCATTTTATACACTTCTAAAAGGCCTCATTCCTTGCTTTCAATCCCAAGGTATTTTGAATTTTATGACTAATTTATACAAAATCCAAAGAAAGCTAAATCTACAATGGTTGACTATTCTAACTTTTGGAATGAGAACTCTAAGTCAAAAAACAATTGTAGCATTGGCTTTAAAATGTCCAAATTTACTTGCAAGATTCCCCTACTCCCTTTTTACCTTTGAATTTGGAAAGTAGACAAAAATTCCAAATTAGAAACCATGAAAATCTTGGAATAAGGAGTTTTTTTTTTCCAAGGACTTTGACTTGTTTGGGTTGTCTAAAAGGATTATTGGAGTAGAGATAGCCCCTAATTGGCCTTCATTCAAATGTCAAATGCTTATGAAAGGTTTATTTAATCACATGTTTCATTTAAAAATTGGCTCTGGTATTGTTGAAGTAGTCTGTTTGAGTCCTTGTAGCTTTTGGAACTTCATGAAACTTGTTGAAGTGCATTATTATTACTCAAAACCTCTATCTTCCTCTTCTTCAACAAATATTTAGACCATGAGTCCATCCAATCATTTCTTCAACAATTACCTAAGAATTTTTTATTGCCTATCATTAGTATCCAAAAGAGAAGTACAATCACTTTTAGTGAAGTATAGTGTACACCTTCATAGCATTTTTTAAAGAATTGAAAGACAACTTTTTGATTTTTTTCATTGTAGATACTAGCTAGAAAGATACAAAAGTTTCATTTGTATTTTGGAAAGCATGTCCTCGTTATGAGAAATACTATACCAAATCTTGGGAGTAGGAAAGGATGTCATTTTTATAACAAAAGTGTACTTTCATGTTACCAAACATAACTTCAACACTCGGGTGGATCTTGTTCAATTTTACTCAATCAAGGATTTCAAAGAAATGACAACATAAAGCTAAAGCAACCTAAACTTGTTGAAAATATGTACCATGCTTTTCTTTATCCACAACATGATTGCCATTTGTACGTAAATGATGTGCATTGCAATTTGATGGCGTTACAAGTTTGAGATTTTGGCTGAGATTGGATTCATATTCAAAAAGTGATGCAGCTTTTTAAGATTGTCAAGTTGGAAAGGGAAAATGTCAATTTAATCCCTTGTTGCCATATGCCCTCCTTTTGGTATGGGATCTGGACAACTGAACTCTTAATTTAATTCCTGCCAGCTTCAAAATGAGGGTAAAGTAAGGTACATCTGTTTTTTTGGTTTTACCAAACCATACCCGTGTTGTACTTTGCATTCAAAACATGGAATTAAGTTCTACTCTTATCGTCCTGCAAGCTGGGGGTGCTTTTTGGAAATAGGTGGGCTCCAATGCTCCCACTTACTTGAGTTCATACAAATCACGACTGATGATATTAAGTTGGTAAGACTGATATTCCTTCCCCTCACACCCAGATCATGTCAGCCCTTCCTAGAATATGCCCAGAGAATCTAATAATTGAATGTTTTGTACCAAAACTGACACTGATAGGAAGCACGGCAGCCTTGGAAGAGGAACTTGACTGTGGTTTTGTCGGTGACCTCTTGAAAACCATTAACCCCTAAATGCCGGAGGCACCAAAATTTGGTGTTTGTAAAACTTTGAAGTTAAATAAAACCTAACCTAGTTGCTATTTTTAGTAGTTTATATTTTTGAAAAGTTCTTCTAGAAGTCTAGTTTTAGTATTAAAAATCTGATCTTGAAAATAAATGGTAGTGATTTTTCTATTCAAGATTTTGTGCAAGGGTACCCATTGCAATCTTGACTTCTTGTAGTGTTGAGAGCTATTGAAAATGAGCTACACGTACACTAGATCCTGGAAAAAAAAATCACACTCAAAATTCATTTCAAAAAATTATAGAGTAGATTTTAAGAAGCCATAAATTGATTGGGATTATATGTTTTAGGCTCTTTAATCTCGTATTTTTTTGGTCACCAACTTTTTAGATTTGACTTGTGAAAAGAAGATTGAAAGACTTCACATCACTTTTGCAGTTTTAACACCCTCATGGTCAAACATTATAATCTTTTACTTCATAAGTAATATTGTTGTGTTTTCTTTTCTTATGAAATCTCTAAGATGTCTAGTTTGAATTTGTAAGGTTACAATTCAAAAAAATTGATAAAACTTATCAAAATGTTGGCATTTTGTTCAATTTAGAGCTAATTCCAAGAAGCTCAAAATAAGCGTTGGGCATTTAGGGGTTAAGGTAGGAGGTTCTAAAAGTACACATGCTTTAAAAGAAAACACCTCCTTAAATGTACATTGCATGTACATGTTGCTTTTTTGTAGCCTTCAACCATGTAAAAACACAATACATTTTAGGAAGTGGATGCTATTAGAGCCTTATGCCTCTCTAGCTTTAGAATTTCATAACTAATTTCACAAAGCTCCAAAAAATACGAAACAACTTGGGTTAGATGCCAATTCTACATGTCTTTCAAAGAAAATTTACTGAAAAACATTTGAAGAAGTTTCACCTCCCTAAAAATCAATTTGAGCTCTTAAATGATCTGTTTATGGCCCTCCTACCTTATGCACCAATGAGATAAAAACATAACTCATACATTCCTCCTCTTCACTACGCTCTTCATTATATCTAGTAAGTTGTAATTCACATTAAATAGATACTATTCAAGATAATTTCGTTTAATGTTGCTTTCATGATTTAAAGAATCCATACTATTTAGTGATCAAACATAATACTTTGAAGTTTGTCACCATATAGTGACAAATTTCAAAGTATAAGGTAGTGTGCTCTTACAATGACCATTTAAGAGTTGATTGCCTTTTGGAGGAAGTTGAATTCCTTGGAACAATTTTCAATAAATTTTTGTACGAAAAAAAATGGGATTGGCATCTCATCTAAGTTGTTTCATATTTTTTGGACCTTATTGAATTTAATTACTAATTTTTGAAGTTGAAATGCAGTAGTCACTAAAAGTGACTACAACCTAAAAGGAAAACTATTGGTACATTGAAGAAAGAAAATGTACCTTTGTGCCATGATTAATTTAGAGCATAGACACTTTTAGAGCAGACTACCTAACAACATTTTATTCCCACCAATTTGGCTTTGAAGTACAATTTATAGTAATGGATGACAAGATTTGTATTTAATGTAGCCCCATGTTCATAGAAGCAATGGTACTAGTATGTGAGCATGTGAATTTTGAGCATATGTATATGTATATATATATATATCATAACTATAGAAGGTGCTTATAATATAAACACCTATAATATAGGTATTTATATTATAATTACACTATAATCATAGAAGGTTTCTATAATACAAACACTAATAATATAAGTGTATAGTCTTCTAGGCTCATGTGTTCATGTTCGTGAGCTCACATAATAGCAACCCTCTCTACAAAAGTAACACTATTTAAGAAGTGATACTAAATAGAATGAAGACTGTAATAACTAAGGTGAAAACGAAATTTAGGATGTGTCATAAATTCAATTAAAAATCAATGGACAAAAAATATATTTGATGGATGTTACACTTTTGGAAGATACTATATAACCCCAACATCTAATAAAAAACAACAAAGGTAGTCATGACGGACATTTTTCACATTGGTACACTATAATTAGTTGAATGTTTTTCATACATAAGAATTTTCATTGTGCCTCTTAGGTTTCAAGGTACAAAGTTCCTCCTTGATGTTTCATCCCAATGCATTGCTTCAACCCCTAAAAGATCATTGTCCCTTTGCAAGAAAAATTGGATTTTAGGTAGGTACATATAGTTTCAATTTTTTTCAAGATTTTTTAAAACATTTTTAGTAGATAGAAAAATTGTTTATCTTCATATCCACATTATTATTTTTTCAATTGGTGACGAAGAACAAAAATTACATCCAAAGAAGCTCAAAACAGGGGAGACCGGGCAACAAAAAATTATTTCAAAATGAATTTCTTTGAATTTTTTTTCTCATGTATAATGTTTTTATCTCCATGGAAATATTTGATTAATTTCATTTGGATAAGTGATGTGAAGGTTATAGACAATCTTGTTTTTCAATAAATTAGAGCATCTTTTTGAAAAAAACCCTTGTAGAATTCATTTCTAAATGCAATTTTTATAATTTAAAATAAAATTCTACATGGTTCATTTTGCTTGCTTGAAAAATCTTACCATTGAGATAAGTGCATTTCAATTTAATCTTAGAGATATTAATAATTTAGATTTTCTTTCTATATGATACCTACTTCTATTCAACAATTTTTTTCAAAATGAAAATTAAGTTTTTTTTATTAAATATTTTTTGCTACTTTCAATTCAATTCCCTACAACAAAGATTTAAACCTCAAAAAAATTTTGTGAAAAAAATTTAAGTTAAGAAGGTTCAAAGTCAAATAATCTAGTCCTGCAATGTGTAAAAAAATTGTTTTCTTCATTTTGAACGTAGATATCTTGCAACCTATGCAGTCAAAATTTTGAAATTTATTATAGACATTTTTATATTGGTTAGGAGTAAGATCCTATGGTTAGATGTCTCAAAAAAATATTAATTTTTTTATTCCTTAGAATAGAAATGGTAGTTTTGAGCTATTTTTGGTGAAAAAAAGGCCTTGGTCCTCTTTAGGAGTTAAGCCCTCTTCAAGAGTTGTTGTGGCAAGGCAAAACCCTTATATTGTACTTTATATGTTTTTTGTACTACTTATAAGAGAGATTAAGCAATAGTACAAGCTTGCTTGGAAGTCATAAAGTTGACCTAAATGAGACATGTGTATAAAACAATAAAAAAACCCTCTAGAGACCATCATTCAAAAGAAAGTCATTTTTTTATTTCTTGGTGTTGCAATCATGTGTTTCTAGAAATAGTTTTGAAGAAGTCAAATAGTTGAGGTAAACTACTTACAACAAAAAAAATTACTAATTTGCCCTCAAGCCGTAGTTTATTTTTTAAAATTATTTTCTATACAAAGACAAATATGAGAAATGGTAAAAGTAATTGACATTACATTTTTTAAATAAAGTATGAACTTCTTATGTATATTTGAAATGTGCAATTCAATTGGCCCAAGTGACTCTCTAAACTACCCCCAAATCAACAAAAAGTATATCCATAATGGTCATCTTGCTCATCTAAAGCAATTACAATATTTCCTAACATGCCCACAACATGAAGGTTGTGAGTGTTTTATCTCCATCTTTGCAATAGAATGAGCACAATAAGGTTCTTCATATTTTCAAAATTGACCTTCCTAAGGGGGATGCCTAAACATCTTCCTAGGGTTGTCTCAGATGCTTGTTTTTTTGAAACTTGTCTCAAACTTGAAGAAATATCTTTTAGAATCTAATTTTTATAAGAGGAAAATTTTTGTATAAAATTTACAAACTATATATAGGTGTTTGAATTATTTATATGATTTATGAGTTTTTTTCTAATATAAGGAACCCTACATTTTTTACACTTAATTAATCATTAATTTGATCCCCCCCTAACTTTCTCGTCTTCTTAATCTAATATAATTTTTACAAAAGTTTTTCTGTAAAACGTTTTAATGTCTATGATCCCTTCATATAATACAAAAGTTGCCAATGGGATATGTAATAAAAGAATTCATATAAATAGTATTTTGAAGCTTCTATTGTTCTCAAAATATTCATTTCATGTAGGAAATTACATTTCTAATTTGTTTGCGATTTTAAACAAATTACATCATATGAGATTGGACTAAAATTCATTTAAAGTGATTATATACAAGCCCATATAATATAAAAGTTTCATACCAAAGGGTAAGAATAAAACTTACTTACGTACAAATGATTTCAATTAGTATTTTGAAGTTTGGACTTCCCTAATAAAAGTTACAAATAGATGAAGTTTGACCTCCAATTGGTGTCTTCAAACTTCATCCACCATTTTTTTATTGATCTACAATTCCAAAATGACTTCTCTCTTTGGTTTTGACTTTTAGATTTCATTTAAATTCAAAAAAATTCTTTGTCTTGATTTAAATAATTTTCATTTCTTTCATCTATAACCAGTATCAAACTTCATCTTATCATATGCTTCCCAACTTTTGTCTATTTCCTAAGTGTAATATGGTTCTAGAAACCATATTAAAATATTTTTATTATAATAGAATATTTTCTATTCTAATATGAATCTAACTATATAGTTTAGAATGTCTCTAAAAATTTGACTTGAACTTTTAAATCCTATCTTGCATTTGGATTTTTGAAACAAAACAAATTATAGGAAAATGGATTGTTTAAACACATACTTTGGAGTTGACTGTGAACCTTGGTGTTGTCACTTGGTCCTCAAGAATTTTTTTATTTTTATTTTTGTTCAATTTTAATAGAATTTATAGCTAAAAGACATAAAAAGAGTGCATCATATATAGTAAAGTCCCAACTAATATGGTGAGTTATCTCTAAAAATCTAAAAGTGCCTCAAACACTTCTATGTCGTACTTTTAGTATCTAATTAGGTGTCTAAAAGATTAATTAGGATTTTGACAGATAATTAGGTTTTGTTAACCAAAGTAGCAATAAAATTCTTGAATAAAAATATACCAAGACTAAACCTTTGAATGCATGCTACAAAATATAGAATTATAAAAGTGAGCAATACATAATAGAGAGAGCCCTTCTCGTTCTAGAAAATCATATGGATGATCCATGTAGATGTTACCATCCATTTCATGAGAATTATAAGAATTAATTTTTACACTATGCAAATCAAATTCAAGCAATATCCACCCTTGGTATTTAACCCCTAAAGTTCCATGACTATGCTTTCACCAAAAATTGCCATTTTTAGTATAAGTAGCAAATTTTTTTTAAAATAACTTTTTTTTTACATACATAACCATAGGATCTTGTACTATATAGTGTAAAAAATATTCGGTTAGAATTTCAAACATTTCCACCGCGTGGATTGCTAGATATAAACATTCAAATTCACTAAAATCATTTTTTTGCCCTATGAAAAGCCGGGCAGCTGCACTTCACAAGCTCACTTTTCTATGAAAAAATGACCAAAATGATGCTTCTTCTTTGGAGTCTTTTTCCTAGACAAGTTTTCCACATGCTTAAAAAATTTCAGATCATTTGGAATTGTACAACATATAGGAAAAAAATAGTAAGCAGAAAGAAGTAGAAAATGAATCAAAATACTAAATTATTAAGAATTAAAATACGAAATTGAAAAATGACAATTCCTATGGTTAAAATGTTATAATAAAAAATTTACATCCTAGGATTTTATTTTATTTTTTAAATATTGAAAATTGAATAAGATAAAGGATTTCAAAGTTTCTTTTAAAGTAGGAAATCTATAACTGCCCACAAACAAAAAATCCTCATAACTTTTGACTCGCTGATCAAAATGGAATAATTCAAAGCTTTTCTTATCAATATAGGTCTAGAAAACAAATTTCAAAGTTTGGTTTCTGAAAAAAGTGATTTTTTCTAATTTGCCCAATCTGCTAAAGTGATTTTTGGAGAAAGAGTTTATAATACTATATTACAAAAATTTCAGTGAAAGGTAATTTCATGCCATTTCCAAAAATATAAAATTCATGAAATTTGACATTCCTAGCAAAGGTTATGACTGGATGATGTTTAGCCTTAGGACAATAATTTAAATTTCATCCATCATTTTCTTCCTATTTTCAATTTGACTTTAAATTTTTTCCACAATTTGAGGTAAGAAATTATTAATTAAATAATATATTTGGAATTACATGAACAAAATCTTCTTAGTTTCATTCATTCTTCTTTCTAAACTTCATTGTTTATTATCATACATATTTTAAAGTAGTTTTTAATGTTTGAGGTGCTTTTGGACTCTCCTAATTTTTCTATGATACTCTAAACCATTAGAGGAGATTTTAAGTCTCTAGAAGGTTGCGAGTTCTTATACAATAGGAAACAATGGCTAAAAAAAAATTAGCAAATTGCAAAGTCTAAATTGCGTAGGATCATAGTTTAATGACATGATTATGGAACTAATTTTTAAATTTTTTTTGGGAAAAAAACTTTTGTTTACAATTAATTGGGAACTTTATTACATCAAAAGTCTAACATGGTCAAGCCCTTGCCATATAAGATAATGTTGTTTGATTAATATTTTCATATTTATTTTTAAATTATTTTTTATAATTAAAAAATATTTTTTAATTATTTAGAAATTCTGACCAACAATACTTTGATTCATAGCTTGAAAATAGGGGTGAAATGGCCCTTCCAAGCCCTCTAATCTCTTCTAATAGTAATTTCTTCATTGACTACTTTAAAAAAATTGGTTGGATGACTTGGATCTCTATAATTTTTCTAAGGTGCTAAATTATTTCTATTGAATTACTATATTAGACTTTTAAGGGTTGTTCTTTATAGATTCTGACTTCATACTGAGGGAGGATGATTACCAAATCAAAAATTATCCTATTAGTATAATAAGTTCATTCCAAGGGAGATGGTCAAGTAGGAAATCTATACTAATAGGTTTCAATCTTTAAAACAAGTGACACAACTTCAAATTAATACAATCATTTATTTTTCTTGACTCGACTAAGACATACAATTGAATTCCAAATTGTACTCACATTCTCAATTTAGAACTCATCAATCACACTACATTGACATTACATAATACACATCCCAATTCAAATTCAAGACTTGCAATTACTTAATTTTATAAAACTTCCAACTTGATTCCCAACTTATTTATTCTCAAAATCAATTAATCTCATAAACATAGGCATTCATATACAACACACGGAATCAATTCAGTTAAAATTATTTTTTATTATACTGCCAAATTGGTGAATAATTCATTGTTTACAATTTCATAGGCTTTGAACAATTAAATCACCCTCATCTCATTTCATGTTGTTCTCCATCAATTTGGGTGTTCTAACACTCATCCCCATCACCCTATTTGACATTACAATTTCTCCATTTCTCACTAACACATCCCACAAGTTAATCTTCTATCTTCACTTCATTTTTTCATACACATTTTGATTTGGTCACACGTTTGTATACACATAATCTCTTCAACTTCCAGTTTCTTCCAACTAGGACACATATACTTCATCACATCACTTCATTACACTTAAACAACCTGAATCATCTTCATGATTCTGTAGGTACATTCACTCCATACACAAACACACCAAGCAACCTTACACAATTAATCTCATAGACTCCCCAAAACAAAGAAAAATACACAACCATCTTTGGGCTAGGACTTTCACTTGTCTCTTATGTAGTGGGTGAAGAAAAATGAAAGAAAAAACAGCCTAAATAAGAATCCAAAGCGGGTGGTTACTAAATTGAGAGAGACCACTAACCACCTAATCACTACCAATTTGGAATACACAACAACCTTTAAATTCCAAATTGGACTTAAAACATCCCAATTGGTAGCCTTGTCATAACTACACTTCCACCAACTTAGACATAACTAACGACGCAATAATAAAACGAAATGACCAAATTGATTACCTCATACTCCAAACGACTTTCAAAAAGTAGTAATTAGGACCAAAAATCCTCACAAAAAAACCAAAATTCAAGTTCTAATTGGTTATCAACACTTCACATATTCGAAATGCTAAGTCACTTTGAGATTAGACCTTCCTAGTGAAAGTTATAGGTGGATCTGTGGATGAAGTTAAATCACTAATCAATACTTTAAACTTCATCTGTTAATTGCTTCCAATTTATAATTTGAAATCAACTTCCAATTTCACTTTTGAATTCATTTTATCTTACCACTACTTAAATTTTCATTCTTGTTCTTTTTGGATGAAATTGACTAACTTTCATCCAATCTGAAATTTAAACTTCATCCACCTATATCTTACTCATTTAGGCTTTATTTTCTAAGTGTTTTATATTTTTCAAAACCTTTGGACCTCTACTATAGATTGCTAAAGCTAAAATTAAGATAAAATCTATCTTTCATGGTCTAAATTGAATTTGAATCTTGGCTAAGGTTTAAAGTTGCTAATTAAGAAAATTAAAAGAAAAGAAAAAATTTAGTATACATGTAGCAACATGTGTACAAGAGACTAGTCATTTTGTAGTCATTTTGTAGACTGTAGAATGAAGAGTATGGTGACTTTGACCAAACACTTCTTTCATCTAGTTCTTTTTAGTGAACAAATTGTTGAAAGGCATGATGTGGACCTTTCAAGCCCTGCAATCAACTAGCTTAGTCGTAGACCAATTGTATACCGACTATGTATTGACTGCGTGTACCTCCATGAATAATTGCGATAATACTCGAAGACAACTGCAAGATCTAGTGTGAACTACCGTGGGCCTAAAATTTTGTATATCCACAATTTCTTCGTAGAATGTAGGGTCTATTCTTTAGTCTTAGTATTGACACAATATATCACTATTAGAAAACCTTGTTTAGGTGACATTCAATATAATAATTGGCATTAAAAAGAACGAATTTTAGGTGATATTAAAAAAACACCTATGTTTTTATATCAACAATGATCAATGTAATATCAATGGACATCATTGTTGACATAAAAAAAAATTTTAATTTTTGATGCCACCTAAAATTTGTTAATTTTGATGTAAAAAAACTTTCATTTTTTATAATGTATGTACATACAATGAAACAAACATGCTTCCTAAAACATATTAGAGCTCTTCATTTTGCTTTTTTAAGGTAGATGAAGGCGGCTTTAGCACAATTCCATAGAAAATTAAACAATAAGGCCTAGCTAGTACCTTACCTATACTTATAAATTGCGCATAGGTGACAATTCGACAATCCCAATTAGATAAGGTATTTACAAGGATATTGGGATGAATTTTAGAGTTGTGAAACCATCTATTTCTACTATGGTGCTTATGAATATGTCTAAAGAATCAAGCACCTCCCTCTTAGTTTATGCTTCTTTTTGCAAAATCACTTTTTAGTCTCGTTTTGTAGGCACATTAGAAAAAACCTTTGTGTCGCCTGACTTAAGAAAATGAAAGGCTCTGACATGTGTGGCAACTTATGGTAGAAATTGACTAGAAAAAAACTAACATCGTCTTAAATATATATTGTATTGCTTCTATTATTTGTCATCTTTCTCTATTGGCATCTGAAAAGAATTATTGGTGTATGTAATAGTCCATAGTTCAACTTCAATTTGTCTTTGAAGACTCCAAATTAGTTCATTGACACGTTGTCGTATAGAAAGCATTTGCCTCAGGAAATCATAGAGATTTTGGCTACGACTAGAAATAGCTTGGGAATGAAAGAAGTCGTAAGAGGATAAAAACAAGTAAACTCATCACTTGCAAATTCACCCTACTAACAACCAACAAAACAATAAAGAAGATGAATATGAATGAACTCCTCACCAGAAATTCATCAATTAAATTAATATGGTTCAAAATTGAAAGTCGTAGTCATGTGGAACCTTCAATTTTGAACGTTAAATCTTCTAAACCGCCATCGATGTGCTACTCGTTGACCTATTATGTATTGGCTCTAAATAGGTATAAAGATTAAAGTGTAATAATATCCACAACTTCGGATGGGTAAAATGGGATAGCCAAACCACAAGCTGACCATCTAAAAATTGACTCCTAAACTTTATACCCATGATGACTAACAATCGTACCTCATCAATAGAAACAATATAAAAGTTTGACCATATAGGGGATCAATCCTGCTTTGTCACTACAAACACAAAATGGGACTAATTTTGAATTATTGCATAGTTTGCAACAAAGTTTACAATGCAGAAATGAAAAACAACAAGTCTCCAAAATAGGCTAGGAATAACAAATGAAAGACAACAAGCCTCCAACTCAAACTACAAATAATAAGTCACAAGCCACAAGCTACAACACACAAATCTTCAATCTTCTTGTCTTCAAAGTTTTATTAATTCTTCTCCTTCAATTCTAAAGCTCAAACACCAACTCCAAAGCCCAAACACCAATTCTTATTTTATTGTCGAACTTTGAATTGATGTTGCCGTTTCTTCTAGAATCTAAATGAAATGAATGATGAATTTTTGAAAAGCCAATACAATTTTTTAATTCTCCTTCAAATTTCAACTCATTCTAAAATTTTGTTCAACTTCTATAGTCATCCAAAGTTTCAATCTTTAGAAAAGAAGGGCAACAAACCTTTCTTCGCTTCGTCACTCACAATTCACTCATAAAAACTCCAAATACAATGAATGGTAGCTTCATGGAAAGCCAACATAATTTCCAATCTCTAATAAAAATTTATTGCAATCAAAAGACTTATTCGTCTTTTATGACTAGTTGAAGTCTCTACTCTTTTACATAGAAGGTAACAAACTTTCTTCCACTCAAACTAGCACAACTTTTGATTCACAATTTCAAATCAAACAAGTGAGATCAATTTGAAAACTTCACATCAAGATATATATAACTCCTTTAATTTTAATTTTCAAATTCTCAAAATACAATAAACGAAGGCCGCTCAAACTTTTGGGCCTTATTCATAATAATGAAAGGGACGATATATAGTGTCTCTTTTTTCCTTCACCTTATCTTCTACCTAAACCATACAAGTCAAGTGGATTTCAGTTCACATTTTAACCATGTGGCCCCTTTAATCCCTACTGATTATAAATATTAATCATAAAATAACTTCATACTTTTAGGTAAAAGATAGATCATTATAAAGTTAATAGAAGACAAACTATTTGAATATTTCTTTTGTATTACTTTACAAACACAAAATTATTTTAGAAAAACACTTTGAGTATGAAATGAAGAACTAAAAAATTAACATATGACTAGTAAAAGTAAAAAATTAGAGCTCAAATCGAAATATCACTCCATCTTTAAGAATTTGAAGATGTGGTTGATGGTAATAGTAACATAATCAATACGATTCGCCTTAATTAAAGGCTCGATTGGCCCTTTTAACCAACGTTGATGACCACGATTCCCTTTGATAGGCCTAATTATACAATAATACTAATTGTCATTTAACCTTTAAAACATCCTCCGAATGTAACTTCACGGCTATCAAGCTCAATGCATTCAACTTGCAACAAGATCACCAATGCTTGAGCATTATGTTGAAGATTTTCGTACCATTGTTTCTCCACGCGAGATTGTTTTGATGATCGAGATGGTCCAGCTTTGTCTTGTGATTATCCATGCAACAATGAAAGACCTAGTGACTATTGAAGTTGATTTGGCAATTTCAATACAAAAAAATTCAAACTCTTGCTCCGATTGAGATTCTTCATCTTGAGACTCAAAAAAATCCTCCAGTTTGACATAATAATCTAAATGAAGAACAAAGAAAATAACATCAAGATGATGAAGGTATCATGTAAATCCCTTTCTTTATAGTTGTCTGTAAGGACAAAAAGAAGGTGTCACCATGAAGCTACTTCAAATGACGTTATTTCCCTTACTATGTTATAATATTGAAACCCATCTAAATAACATAAATATATATATTTTTACATAATGTCTGCATTTGCAACACGACAACATTCTTTGCATCTGCAATTGGCACTTTAAAACTGAAGCTA
Organism: Pseudoscleropodium purum; assembly: GCA_963969395.1. NCBI lineage: Eukaryota > Viridiplantae > Streptophyta > Bryopsida > Hypnales > Brachytheciaceae > Pseudoscleropodium > Pseudoscleropodium purum. The sequence goes on from OZ017802.1 coordinate 9,661,186, forward strand.
CTCCATTATTGTATGTTTGAAAACAATCAATTTTTCCATCATCTACTTTGAAATGGATTCCAAAAGATTTCATCCTTATATAGCACATTGCCTTTTGAGAAGGCTTAGTGGTCAACTATAAGCAATCCATTTTTTTAGGCTTAGTCACATCAATTAGAGAATTGTACACTATATTTGGCAACCAATCTTTAAATGATGGAATACTTGTATCCTGCTCACTGTCAGCCTTCCAATTCTTGCCATGACTTCTTGAATGTAAGGCGCTGCTACTAGAAATTATAAACATAAAACAATTCAAATAAGACATAATAGAAGTGTCCACAACCCATAACCTTGGTCATTTACATCTTATAATGATTGTGTTGCCACTAACAACAGTCATTCTTCAGTAGACTTTTACTTCTACTGAAATGCAATGATTGTGAAATGATTACGTGACAACTTTTGCATGACTACTATCACAACATTAATCTCGACTCTTCTACGACTACCACTCTCTAATATAAACTTTTTCCTCCATTGAAATATGACATCCAATAGACAAATACAAGGGTATTTTTCTACAATTCAAGCACGCAAGTCAATGGAGTATGATGTATCATTTATAAATAGTATTACAAACAAGAGAAGTTAGATAGAATGTACTAATGCGACAAGTCCTGTAGTGCAAGAGTCATCACAAATGTTTTGCCTCTACCATGTAGCACCTCTTTTGCATTGCCATATTCTTTGTTGGCATCCTATATGTGCCTATCTATGACCTTGTAGCTCTACTAGTATTCCATTATGAATCCTATGCATTCATCTTTTAGGTATCCTTTCGCCATACATGCTTTAGGTCAGGCCATACTCTTTATATGACTCTTCAATGTTTTCATGTATTGCTCTATTGGATACATCCACCTTACAATTACAAAACCACACAAGTCTGGTTTGTGCACCAAATGATACAGAAGATGCATTATGATGTCAAAAAATGAAGGAGGGAAAACAAGGCCATATTTTTTGCCATGTCAGCTTCAAGTGATGGAAAATCAACGGGATTGTAGGATTTAGTACAAATCTTGCAAAAATCTTACTCATTCTTATCATATCCACCCCTTGGCCTGCCTATATTAGATTTCTCAATGCTAGTGGTAAGATTTGTTGCATGAAGATATGATAATCATGTGACTTTAGTTTACTACAATTTTTCTTTTGTAAATTCTTCCTAAAGTTAGAAGAATAGCTTGTAGGTGTTTTTAAGGACTCTATGCATATAGTAAATACTTGAAATTTTGCATTTGTCAAGACGTAAGGTACTATTGGTTTCACCATTTTGATAGGATTTTGTATATGAAGAGTCAGCCATAGTTGTGGCCATATATTCTTCCTGTGCAAGTCCTTCCTAACTTTGATTGTGTCTTTTTTGCCAATTATGGTCTTCAAAAAGTTCTTTGCCAAGTTCATTTCATAGTGTATGACATCAAGTTTGTATCAAATAAGAAAATACTACACACATCAAGTACACACTTTTGAGGTTAATATGATAAATCATCGCTCCGCTTTAGTGGACATATTGTAATTGTGCTCAAGATTTACAAAATGACTGAGAAATGAGTAGGATCCAATTGTCATAAAACTACAACAAAGTCATTGCACTTAATAAATACAGAATGATTGAGAAATGACTAGGGTCCAATCATCACAAAATTATGAGGAAGTCATTGTGCTTTTATTGCCTTTGCTTTACAACTGATGAATGACTGCCTTGCACTCTAGTGTTCCTCCTACCTACAGTCAACTTCCACAAATAAGGGATTCCACAACTTTACCATAGTTGCTAAAATCCAAACATATGTGGATTTAAAGAAATTGACAAAACCTTTAGGGCTTAATAGTAGTTCCAGACGCTTCTGTGGATTGCCTTCTATGTGCTAAATAAAACAAAGCCACATTCAAAAACAACAAAGAAAAATGTGAGTGATTAGTGTTTCATAGAACGCCCACCTTCCAATACAACAGCTTGTAGAAGATGCTTAAGCCCTTCATTCCATGCACTTTAGATGGGTCCCTAGCTCCACCTCTATTCTCAACTCCCTTCCAAGTCTTGTACTTGGTTGCATGCTGCATTTATTGATGGATGGTGACAACAAGTGGTGTAGGGCAATTTTCCATGTAGCCATTAAACAAATCTTTCATCTTTGCCAACTTGTAGTTGTGTCCTTCTCATAGCCACCTCCTAGTCCCATAGAATGTTTGTTTTTCCAATTTCATGGAGTATTGTGCACCCAAATTAGAGCCACACCAAGGACAAGCAACAAATTCTTAATGAAAAAAGTCTCCAATCGTCCCATATCCTAGGAAATTGTATATAGTCCAGATGAGCATGCCCCGCAATGTAAATCCTCTTGTATCAATCCCTTTTGCAATGTCATGTGCTAAAATTTTGTCCTATAGTTGCATTTATTTTTTCACATAGACATCAAAAAATTTGCAAATGATAGACTACCTTTTTAGGATTAATAAGGTCCAGAGCACAAAAAATTCTTGGTGCTTAATCAAGGCGACAAATTGTAATTGAATAGCAAAATGGGCCTTTGTGAGTGCCCATTTTGTCACCTAAAACTCACTTTTTTTTTTTTTCGTTTGTTAGTATTTTGAATGAAGTTTATTGTACAAAAAGTCCTAAAAAGAGTGTAAAACCAAATAGTATTTGGTTGCAAATAGCGTGTTTTTCCTAAAATGTAATCCAAATATCACATGTAAATAGGGCAGAAATCCAAAAGTTGTATATATTGTAGTCCTTTAGTAGAATTGCCCAAATCAGTTGAACTTGCTTTGCATGTGATGGAACATGGCTAAATTGGTCCAAAAGAATATATGTGAGAATCCTAAGTCAATTCCAGAGAGGTTTTAATTTCCTCATTATGTCTACAAAATAATAGAAACCCCAATTATTAGTTTGTAGATGAAGAAAACTCAAGATGGACCAAAGGAGGGCAAAACAAAATCATAGTGTTTCATGGTATAAATCATGCTAGGAGTTCAACGATGAAGTCAGTTCATTGAGATTCTTTTCTATAAATAAGATTCTTTGTTCATAAAAAATTAATGGAGACAACGGGATTTGATTCTCCTTCTTTAAATGTGCAAAGTAAAAATATGGGCTTGCACATCTTTTTTATAATTCTATGGGAGGTTCTACAAAAAGTTCCAAATTTTTTTGGTAGTTAGAAGATATTCTTTCAAATAGTCAACTGTCAAATTTCATGATGGGAAATTCATGGAAATTATCTAGGATGCGGTAAAATCTCAATAAAAATTAGACTAGCTATTTTTATGCTAATAACATACTCCAACAAATTTCAAGACATTTTGAAAGCCAAAAGATCCAAAACTAGTAAGATTTTTCCAAGATTAGCAATTTTGAAGAATATGGTGGAATTAACTAATGTACCAAGAGCATACAAAGTTGGAATGGGGCCTAAATTAAGTCTTTTTTACTCCCTTATACCTACTTAAGACCCTAAGCTAGTTGCTTCCTACAAAAAATCAACCTCCAAAAGTTGCATTTTTAACCTTTTGGAGAATTTAAGTTGACGCTAGCTTTGGATGGTTTCTTAACATAAGAAAAGGAGTGGAGGTCCTTTGAGATTGAAAATGGCTTTCTAAAGTCATTGGTGCAATCCATTTGTGATTTAGAGTCTTTTTTCAAAAGTTAGAGTTTAGGACCA